>CAJNOL010001465.1:12511-62478 GCA_905250125.1 Rotaria sordida | reverse complement strand
GATATGGGTGTGGGTGTGGGTGGATGGGGATATGGGTGTGGGTGTGGATGTGGGTTTGGGTGTGAATGTGGGTGTGGGTGTGAGTGTGGGTGTGGGTGTGGGTGTGGGTAAGAGGGAATACTAGACTCATATCCGCACTCCACACCCACACCTCACACCCAAACCCACCCACACTCCACACCCACACCCACGCCCACACCCACACACCCACACTCAGCCATCTACACCCACCCAAAACCACAGCCACACCACATCACACCGTAGTTTCGTAGAGCGTGGAAAAGTGCATCGATCTATGTTATTAGCTTTGGCATTGAGATTAAAATAGAAAAAAAAGTTATGAACATTACAGCTGCTATCCAAAACACTGAAAACCTACGAAAGACTCATAGACCCCCAGACAATGCAGTCTTGAAAAAAATTTTCTCTGATCAAGAATAAATAACACTAAATATACAGAAGGGAGTAGAATGTCAGGCTCTATCTTTCCATAATATTGACAATGAAAGCTGAGAGGTAGTGGATTTACGATGAAATCCCGCGGTGTCCTTTACATAAAATATTTTTCTTGGGGTGAAAAATAATACTTAACAATAATATTTGATAACTTTATCTGTGGGAAAAAGAGTATCTGAATCATTCGCAGCTTATATAAATACAACCATCGATTCGATGAATGTAGAAGCATCACATTATTTTCGTAATAGGGTTGCTTATGTGTCAATCTATGTAAGAATAACGAAGCAGTTTTCCATAAAACTCCCAGAAAAATCGACAAAAATCGTTGTCTTTGGGCATTTAATGGCAATATAATCTCACGATTTTGGAACAATAAATGTCGATAGAATCACTGATTTTTGCGCGATTATGATCTCATGAGAATAGAATTCATTATTGTGCTATTGTTTTTTTTTCTAAAAAAATGTCGTGCACTTAACCACGGAAAAATAGAAAAATGCAGTATAATATCTGTTTTGTCGCGCGTTTCCTCTATAAAATCTTGCCACTTTTAGAATAGAAGTTAAATTTTCCAAATCAACCTGAAATTGATTTTCTGCATTTAGATATCTGATCGTTATCAATTATCATATCGAAATCAATCGAGTAAGTCCATGTTGCTTCCTTTCATTAATTTCAAGGAAATATTTCTTGGATTTACAGAGAAATGCGAAATAAGTTAGCTTATGCTTCTCGATTCATATCTAATAGGTATAGATCAAGTATCTGATGCAAAACATCATATTCAATTAGTTGATGAATGCTTGCTGTTTTCAATTTTCTTTCTTCATATTTCTTCGGATTTTTACTCAGGTAGATAGGATTCGTTGTGACTTCACCCCTTTATAAGTTAAAAGACAGCTCTTCTCCGATACCAGTGACTTGTCTTTTCTGATGAGACTACGTTAGAGCATGAATTCTTTCTAGACTATGTATTTCTTTTCTAGTTCATGTTTCTGGGTTTATGAACGGTTGATAATTATAGAAAAAGGAAGAAGTTAATAAATATCGTTTGTAATAAATTGAGAGCATCTAACGCGATCCATAGAATTTATCCATATTAACATTCACCATGAAATCGGCGGGGTGCAAAATGTCGGTCTACCCTAATAATCTCTGGAGCAACACCTAAAGTGTGTGCATGTGTGACTGTTTCTTCTTTTTCGACGCCCACTGATACCCACATCCACCCTTTACTGAAAAGATCCTTTGTTTAACGGAAAAATTAGGGATGTAACAGTACCGGCACAATAATATGGAATCCGATCAATACCAATGCCATTCAATTCTGACAATTCACTGCTGTATTGGTGCTGAAACATGCCTCATTTTAAGGTTCCGAAGGATTCCTAAAAATTTCTAAAGATTTCTAGAGATTCCTAAAGATTTCAAGGGTTAAAATCTGCTTTTCCCCCCCTGAGATAAAGGCCTTCCAAAAAGAAAAACGAAATAAAAACATCATGCAATAAGTGAGACCGAAATGTCGCCGTAATATAAAGATAAGAAACGAGTTATTTGATAAACAACGCATTCATCTGACTTACACAACATTCGACCAAGTTGGAAGAAACCGTCAGCGAAATTAACTCGGTATGGTTGGTTTTCATAGTTTGATTTTGATGAAGCACTTTATTAGGAGAATTTCTAAGACTAGAGACAGCATTTTAAACGTCATAAAGAAAACAACAAAGCAAACAAAAATATCATGAGATTTCGAAAGAAATAAATGCGGAAACTTCGGATTTAAATCCGAGAGTTATGTGTACTTCAAAAAGTGAATGAGACAAATCAGTCATCCTAGAATGTGTGGATATCAAAATTATACTGGGAAACCTTTCCTATAAATTGTTTATTTCTGTTGACTATTGGTCTATCAATAGGGCTCGGAGGCGAATAGAGCTCAAATTTGAACTCTTCGCCTTAATTAACCCTAAGAAAGTCGTTTTTTCCTATAACTTGATTTCTATTGGTCACTGCTCAACCAATAGTATTTCGAGGCAAGTGGAGTACAGATTCGAGTTCTCCGCCCCAGAAAACCTCAAAGTATCAACTCTATGATTGGAAGATAGAGCTGGAATTGTGAGTCAATTAGATCGTTGACAAAAACGGAACTCATTTCCCTTTAATTATCTTTGTAATAGGTGAGTTAGCCTTCTTGTTACTTTATGTTTTATATACCATTTTGTAGCTCGTGAAATTCTCTATCAAACGGTATATAATAGTTGGGGTTTTATTTTGAGTATGATAGGAAAAGTTTTTTACGAAAGCGGGGATGGGTCGATTTTCGCATATGAAGCCATAGGAAAAAATGAGTATTTTTGCAATAACTCAGGAATGGTTCAGCCAATTCTTCTCATCTTCGAACTCAACCGAGACATTGTTAAGACTGAACTGTGTAGAAAATTTCATCGCGATTGGACTCTCCTTTCAAAAGTTATCGTGTTAACGGCCGGACAGACGTACATACTGACCGATTCTAGAGTGTACTCACTTTTTGAGTACACAAAAATCACAGAAATAAGTTAATTCAAGATTTTATTTCCTCCAATGTTCAAAGTAGTTTCTCCACTTATTTACACAGAATTACATTTGTTCAGATCATTAGTTCTTTTGAGAAACAGTCTATTCCTTCCATTTGACGAAAACGTAACATGTATAGCTCATGTAGTTGTCGAAATTTCTATTATTAACAATTCGTTTCTTAGTCTATCATGCTGTATTTAATAATTTAAAGCACCTGATATCGAACAACACTGAAGCTGTGCTTTGGCTAACTTTTTGTAATAATCAAAGAATTTCTTGACAATTGACAGTTTTCATTACTTTTATTTTAAGCAATCATTTAACACATTCGTCACGATGGAACCCACCGGTGGATCGCACTGTAGAGTGGCCCAAAAGTTCCTTTACCTCAGAAAAAATTCAATATCTCTGCCGTATTTTGACCAAAGGAGCTGATTCTTTCACTACTGATAAAAGCTTGTTCAAAGCTCATATTCGTAAGAGAAACGTTGATAAAAGTTGTTTTAAAGTATTAGAATTATCTTGAATAAAGAAATGGATACTTTTACATATTATGAAAAAACAATATTCATATCATAGCGAATGTGTTAACAAAGCTGACAGACGTCTCAATGCATAAAAGGATACTATTTTCGACAGAAAAATAAGCTCAACCAGTCATTCAATACGATTTTGATGCATCGAGTTTAGTCGCGCGTAGGCATCAAATTTCTATATCGAATCATTGCGTTCCCATTTCTGATAGGTCATCAGGTAACTTTCGATCATGAAAATGATCGTTACTCAAGAGATCGATATTTGATCAAAATAGGGAGAGTTTGGTCCAATAGATGCTCATTCATCACTTTTCGAGACCTATCTAATGTAAGCAGAGAAGTAGGCTCAAACCTAGATAATCACGAGTCACTTTCATCGAACATCAAATCTAAATATGCATTATTATTTTTCTATTGAACTCATCTTTTCAGTTTACGAAAATGATAATACTTTGAACCCAGTGTTTCTTACTTTTGATATTTCACTAGTCATTCTTAAAAATTAAGTATAAGATTTTTTTCAGTCAAGAGTAAACTTTTGGACGCCTCTAACTAAAGAAAAAGCTTTTCTTGACTTTTGGATGGCATTTAAAGACCATGTTTGAAAAATACGATATTTAATACATATAACTGATCAGTGTGCTATTAAATAAAAGCAATACTTAGGAATATTTCGAAGGTTCACAACACGAAAATTCTTTAAAACTATCGTATGTTCAAGGCCGCTGACGGATAAGTTGTTAGAATTTTATAAGGGTCGGTTAGAAATAGTTTCGAAAATGATCTTGAAATTTCGCAGTGGCTTAGACCATTAGAGTTGTATCAGCCGATTGGTAGGAAAATGGTCCATTCATGCGGATGTTTCGCAGACTGATGGTATAAGCTTGAAATCAAAAAAGTCCAGAACGATTAGTGTGTAAAGTTTAGATCATCAAGCTATACTCAAGAGTGCGTACCGAAGGTTTCGAGAGACAAAATCATGTTCTACTAGCAGAGTGAATAAGTACACACATCAGAAGTAGACATAAGAAGGAGAAGAGAGAGTTCAGATCGTATAGCAATGAAAGTCAATGTCGAAAAAACGTTCTGACTACAGAGTTATAAACGAGAATAGGATAAAAAAGCTGTTAGCGCAATCTCTTGCGGGATTAAAAATGTGAAACATGATGGACCTATTGTTACTAATTAAATGGACTTCGTTTTCTTCCATTTCTTTACGATAGATTTGTAGCTTACCGTTTATTTGATGCCTCAAAACTACAGTTTCTCTGTAACGATCTGTGATGCTCTCTGGGGGTGTGGGTGTGAGCGTAGAGAAACAGAAAACTCATATCCATACCCACACCCTGTCTACAATTTTAGAACCACACGAATGGATTTGTTATTCACTGACAGAATTTAAAACATTAACTAAGAAAAAAATCAAGACTTCTACAGTTTATGTATGACCTTATACTATATTGAGAACGAAGAAAATCTCACTCATTTATCTTCGAGGATACAAATAAAACGACTTCAGCTCATTTCTTCGTCAATTTTTTTACTGACTATATATAAAAAGATCATGATTAGCAAAAAAAAAGACAAACCTTATTCGGTATATAAATAATTAGACTGCATTTATGGAAGTTATGGATAAATTGCTACCCAAATTAATTGAATAAAAAATTGAGTTAAAATTAATTAGAGATAACGCTAACTCTATTAGTTTGTTCATTTTCACTCGTGGTGCTCATGCTTTTTGTAGACTTGTCGGTATAAATTGACAATGAGTAAAATAAATGTAACGCTAGTTTTGCTTTACATTTTTCTGAAAAAAAAACAAACATAAATGTCTCCTCTGTTGTATCACAAAGTAATATTTATCATCGTAAATGTGCTTTCAAAAACTAGAGGGATAGCATTCAACCAACGCAGGATTTTCATTATGCCACTGCTTTATTGGCAGAAATTGATCAATGACAGTTTTAATTGAAATTCTTGTTCCTTTCATGAATTCATCTCTCATACAAACCCTTCATTTTTATTCTCTGTAAAGATTTTATTGTCTTTATATCACCTTGCAATCTGGTCTTTTCATGAAACTTTGTTATGAAATTTTTGGATTTTCACCGACTATTATTCATAACCTGAAAATTCTAATCCATATTGAATAATCTAACAAATTAATGTGTAAATTGATTCTTCGCACAAAAAGAACCATTATCATTATAGAATACAAAGCAGTGTTATCGTGCTGCTATCATTGAACTCAATGATGATATACAATTTTGTACAATTCCTCGGCACTTTATGTCTATCGGTTTTTGTATTTGAGTTGCTTCTGTGATTTAAAAAACTTAAACAAGATAATGATCCTCTGAAAGTAGGGTGTAGGCGTGGGTGTAAACTTTATATGAGTGCATGCCAACACTCCATCCTACACTCATCCTCATCCTCATCCATACCCACATCCCATACCTAGAAGAGGAGAAGAAAAACCATATGGAACCGTGATTCGATTAATGTTGTTTCACCATTTGTTTACATAATTTAGTATTTTTAATTAACGTTTGTTCTGTAGTAGAAGGAAACATTTGAATTTTGTCCAATTCTAGATAAGATACATATACATATATGGCAACATCCATGAATGCAAATTGTAGCTTATTGGAAAACTCACCATATTCTGACAAGCAACGACGTAGGAACTATTTATTAACAACTTGATCTCCGAAAAAATTTCTCCTTAGAAACCTTAATCGAAAGACAGTAGAATAGATAAATAGAATTCTTGTTGTGAGTATTCATTTGCCGTGTCGTTTTGATACCTCTAACTAAAGCACAAGAAACTTGTCTTCAACAAATTAAGATAAAAGGATAAGCAAAAACGGTCGTCATACTCCTTCATTCTCTGCGTATTCTCAGTGCAGATGTAAAATGGTTACCTCTGTCAGAAATAAACAGCATACAGAAATGAAATCATGCTAAAAATAATTAAATATTTGTATAGACTGAGAAAAAGGAATTTTTCAGAACATTTTGATCTATGTTCAATGAAGTTTTTGAATAGAGTTCTTGCAAAAAATGTAAGGATCATTCAAGATGTATGTAGTATGTTCTTCATTGACTGCTTCATTTTTCTTAGTAAAAAAGTGAACTAGTTAAAAGGTCGAAATTTTGGCTACTGTCGTTAGCAGCAATCATTATCTCTGTAATCTGAAACTAGTGTGTCAAATCAGAAGTTCCGCCATCAAATTATGAGAATATATGGATCCAATCATGATGATAATGATTTGATTGTCGTGGAATCATCTTGCTTTTTCTGCATCGACAAGCTTTACTTCACTATCTGTCCGATAGATGGATAGATCGATTGGTAACTAAATATTTTTTTTCAATGTGATCTTTTGTCTATTAAACAAACGGATGTCTTTCTTCTTTTAAGATGAACATAAAAAGTGAATAGTCGTTTTGGACAATATTTATTCTTTCCTCTTTTGATTTGTTTCAACTTACTATTTCATTTGCTTTGCTAAGAGATAATTAAAATACATGTTTAGATATTTCCTCACAAATATTTATTTCCTTGTAACTCGCAGTTATCTGACCGCCTTATGCAGTCTGTTCTGCAGCGACTAACACAAATGAATGAAATCATAAGGCTGATAAAGATTATTCTTTGATTATTCGTTCTACGATCAGTGTATTATTTAGAACTGTCAATTAAAATGAATAGGAAAAAGAATAGAACTGTGGTAAGAAAGCGTGTATTCATATAGCTTGTTATTTTCATATATATAATCAATCCAGTAGTGTGCTCTGGAACAAATATAATAAAATAATAAAATATGCATTATGGTTATTCATTGTTTTTCTCATTTCTCACTAGTATATTAATCTTTAGTCTAGCTTTCTTCTGAAAAAAATCATTGAACAGATATGTTATAAAAGTTATTCTATTACTGTATCATTAATGTTTAACAGGGCAAACGGTAAAGAGCATTAGAAATCATGAAAAGGTTGAATAGGAACATACGAAAGTATTTATTTATTTGCCATGCTGTATTCAATTGAGCTATTCAATAGAGGCTGCCACTGGAACTAAATAAAAAAGGTGAACCGAATATGCGTTCTGACTGTTCAATTACCTTATGAGTTCCAGTCAATCTATCGTCTAGAACTCTTCGATTTAAGCAATGATCTAAATGGATTCAATGCTGGTGTAAACCATCTATCTGTCTTATTTTCCTCTATTGTCGAATGAAGTCACAATCTCTACTTTGATATGAATGAAATATTTAAACAAAAACTTGATTCTACGTATTCAAAGCCTATAAAAACATTGATCAGAACATAATTAGTTCTCACTAATTCAAAACGAAAATAAGAAATGAATGAAATCTTGCTACTTGTACTTTTAGTAGCCCAATAATCACTTCACTCTCCGCGCGAAAAGTTAACGAAACTTTCTTCCAAACATACCAACAATCATGAACAGAACATTGGTGAGAAATATTCATTTGGCATGTGATGTTCGATGAGATGAGCAAGTACCAAGCTTTGCTTCAAAGTGAGCAAAAGTGATCAACAGAACATTGATGAGAAATATTCATTTGACATATGATGTTCGATGAGATGAGCAACTAGCAAGCTTTGCTTCAAAGTAAGCAAAAGTGATGAAAAGAACACTGTTCAGAAATATTCATTTGGCATATGATGTTCGATGAGATGAGCAAGTAGCAACCTTTGCTTCAAAGTGAGCAAAAGTGATGAACAGAACATTAATGAGAAATATTCATTTGGCATATCATGTTCGATGAGGTGAGCAAGTAGCAAGCTTTCCTTCAAAGTGAGTAAAAGTGATCAACATAATAGTTATCAGAAATATTCATTTGGCATGTGACGTTCGATCAGATGAGCAAGTACCAAGCTTTGCTTCAAAGTGAGCAAAAGTGATCAACAGAATAGTTATGAGAAATATTCATTTGGCATGTGATGTTCGATGAGGTGAATAACTAGCAAGCTTTGCTTCAAAGTCAGCAAAAGTCATGAACAGAATAGTTATGAGAAATATTCATTTGGCATGTGATGTTCCATGAGGTGAGCAAGCAGCAAACTTTGCTTCAAAGTTAGCAAAAGTGATGAACAGAACATTCGTGAGAAATATTCATTTCGCATGTGATGTTCGATCAGATGAGCAAGTAGTAAGCTTTGCTTCAAAGTCAGCAAAAGTGATGAACAGAACATTGATGAGAAATATTCATTTGGCATGTAATGTTCGATGAGGTCAGTAAGTAGCAAGCTTTGCTTCGAAGTGCGCAAAAGTGATGAACGGACCGTTGGTGAGAAATATTCATTTGGCATGTGATGTTCGATGTAGTGAGAAAGTAGCAGGCTTTCCTTCAAAGTGAGCAAAAGTGATGAACAGAATAATTATGAGAAATATTCATTTGGCATGTGATGTTCGATGAGGTGAGCAAGTAGCAAGCTTTACTTCAAAGTGAACAGAAGTGATCAACAGAACACTGTTCAGAAATATTCATTTCGCATGTGATGTTCGATGCGATGAGCAAGTAGTAAGCTTTGCTTCAAAGTCAGCAAAAGTGATGAACAGAACATTGATGAGAAATATTCATTTGGCATGTGATGTTCGATGCGATGAGCAAGTAGCAAGCTTTGCTTCAAAATAAGCAAAAGTGATGAACAGAACATTGATGAGAAATATTCATTTGGCATGTGATTTTCGATGAGGTCAGTAAGTAGCAAGCTTTGGTTCAAAGTGCGCAAAAGTGATGAACGGACCGTTCGTGAGAAATATTCATTTAGCATGTGATGTTCGATGAAGTAAGGAAGTAGCAAGCTTTGCTTCAAAGTGAGCAAAAGTGATGAACAGAATAATTATGAGAAATATTCATTTGGCATGTGATGTTTGATGAGATGAGCAAGTACCAAGCTTTGCTTCAAAGTGCGCAAAAGTGATGAACGGACCGTTGGTGAGAAATATTCATTTGGCATGTGATGTTCGATGAAGTGAGAAAGTAGCAAGCTTTGCTTCAAAGTGAGCAAAAGTGATGAACAGAATAATTATGAGAAATATTCATTGGGCATGTGATGCTTGATTAGATGAGCAAGTACCAAGCTTTGCTTCAAAGTCAGCAAAAGTGATGAACAGAATAGTTATGAGAAATATTCATTTGGCATGTGATGTTCGATGAGGTGAGCAAGTAGCAAGCTTTGCTTCAAAGTCAGCAAAACTGGTGAACAGAACACTCATGAGAAATATTCATTTCACATGTGATGTTCGATGAGGTGAGCAAGTAGCAAGCTTTGCTTCAAAGTAAGTAAAAGTGATCAACAGAACATTGATGAGAAATATTCATTTGGCGTGTGATGTTCGATCAGATGAGCAAGTAGTAAGCTTTGCTTCAAAGTCAGCAAAAGTGATAAACAGAACATTAGTGAGAAATATTCATTTGGCATGTGATGTTCGATGAGATGAGCAAGTACCAAGCTTTGCTTCAAAGTCAGCAAAACTGATGAACAGAACACTCATGAGAAATATTCATTTCACATGTGATGTTCGATGAGGTGAGCAAGTAGCAAGCTTTGCTTCAAAGTGAGTAAAAGTGATCAACAGAACATTGATGAGAAATATTCATTTGGCGTGTGATGTTCGATCAGATGAGCAAGTAGTAAGCTTTGCTTCAAAGTCAGCAAAAGTGATAAACAGAACATTAATGAGAAATATTCATTTGGCATATCGTGTTCGAGGAGGTGAGAAAGTAGCAAGCTTTGCTGCAAAGTGAGCAAAAGTGATCAACAGAACATTTTTCAGAAATATTCATTTGGCATATGATGTTCCACGAGGTGAGCAAGTGGCAAGCTTTGCTTCAAAGTGCGCAAAAGTGGTGAACAGAATAGTTATGAGAAGTATTCATTTGGCATGTGATGTTCGATGAGGTAAGCAGGTAGCGAGCTTTGCTTCAAAGTGAGCAAAAGTGATGGACAGAACATTGGTGAGAAATATTCATTTGACACGTGATGTTCGATGAGGTGAGTAAGTAGCAAGCTTTGCTTCAAAGTCAGCAAAAGTGATAAACAGAACATTAGTGAGAAATATTCATTTGACATGTGATGTTGAATGAGGTGAGAAAGTAGCAAGCTTTGCTGCAAAGTGAGCAAAAGTGATGAACAGAACATTTTTCAGAAATATTCATTTGACATGTGATGTTCGATGAGGTGAGCAAGTAGCAAGCTTTGCTTCAAAGTTAGCAAAAGTGACGAACAGAATAGTTATGAGAAATATTCATTTGCCATATGATGTTCGATGAAGTTAGCAAGTAGGAAGCTTTCCTTCAAAGTGAGCAGAAGTGATGAACAGAACATTCGTGAGAAATATTCATTTGGCATGTGATGTTCGATGAAGTGAGCAAGTAGCAAGCTTTGCTTCAAAGTGAGCAAAAGTGAGGAACAAAACATTGATGAGAAATATTCATGTGGCATGTGATGTTTGACGGAGTGTAGAAGTATATGCGTCTCTGAGTGGCTGATGAGTGAGTGTGAATTAGCCTTTCGTTAGTAGAGTTTGGTTGTTATCGTGTGTTGGTGAATGGACTCAGTGGGCCGCTGGCTAGAAATGGTGTTATGGAAGATGAATGTTTGGTGTCTGCGAGTGTCGGGACAATCGCGAGTGGAGTTTGATGTTTCGAGAGACAGATGTCTAAGAAAGAAGTTTTGAATAACTTGAGATGGAGTTCGATTGAAAATAAAGTGGAAAATTTTAAGGCGCTTGCATTTTGCGGTGGGTGATGCTTTTTATGTGTATTGAGAGATATGTGTAATTATGATGTTGGAAAGTTTGGACACGATGAAAGTGGCATGAGTTTAAGTGAACTCGTGCCGAAAATGTTTTTTGGAATTCTTGGAGTGAGGTAGCATATCGTAATGTTTATAGAGGTATCATGTTGGGAAGGCTTGAAGAAGATCAGAGAGTTGAAACTTGGTGTTGGATCGATGGTGAAGGTCAGTGGTGTTTTTGTCGTGATTTGGGTAACCGTGAGACTCATTTGTAGAATTTTTTGCAGGTAGTGTCCCGCTCATAATCGTTCGGTTGTTATGTTGTGAAACTCAGAGCACACGACGACTAGTAGGAGAAGTTGGTACAATCAGATTCAGGCAAGCAGATTTGCGGAAAATTTGAGTTTCTTGGTTGTGTGTTTAGATGAGGCCAGTGCAAGATCGCTGTTCGAAAACTCGAAAATCCTCAAATCAATGATAAATGGAAAAGCACAACTAATTTAGTGATGGGAGACAAGTTAACTCATCATTTAGTTTGTGTGAATTGTTAAGTGAAGATCAATATCTCCGATGAGTTTTGAAGACATATTGTTTGCATTGTCTTGTGGGTTACTAGTGGAAATGTTTTCTAATGTAAGAGATTCTTGAACTCTAGGAGCCATGAATAGAAAATTTGTGACTGTTCTAGTTATAGCCTAGTGTATATTTAGGACCAGCAGTGAACAAACTATGAGTAGCAAGATAGAAAGAATAGTAGACTTGAAGCAAAAAAGGTACAGCGGAGCATATCAAAGTAAATACTTCAAGTAGCTCAAACTAATCTCTAGTGCAAAAGTCTTGTTTTGTCCCTCAATAATAATTAGGAATGGAAAAGCACTACCAGTGATTGATTCCTGACGCTCAATATTCTAGGCGTTTATGAATTTGCCACTGAAAAAGTCTACATCAGCTCGAAACATCTACGACACTTATGTAAAGAAAAATGTAACGAAAAGGATGATACTCTGTATTATTTGAAGAGACTCTCATATAGTGTTTTCAGACGTACTTCATATTGCAAACAACAACGTATGGATTGCTGAAGAAGCATGGGTGATTAAACTCTTTGCAATTAGAGGAAGTAAAGTAAGTCAACGTAAAGTGTTAAAAATGGTAATGGGTAGAGAGAAACTTTGATTGAAATATCGGTAAGAATAGTGCTACAAATACACTCTGTTCTCAGTGTAAGAAGCTGTTACGAGGAGTTATTAGTCGATAAACTCGAAGGGAATCAAAAATGTGTATAGTTATTCAGTGAAGATCACTTGAATGACGAAAACAGAATCAATTTTAGGAAGAAAATAATCTCTAAAGAAAATGTTTACAGCGTTTTCCTTTGAGTGTTTCGAAAAGAATGGATCAAAATATTTTTATTCAAACTGATAATTTAAATAAGCGATGGTGTACAAATGTCATAAAATAAAACTTTTTTGAACATTGAGCTATAGAAAAACCAATAGCACACAAATAGGTTGAACTCTTAGAGAATCGAGACAAGTGTGAGTGTTGGTATGAGGGCGTGAAATTTGTTGTTGGTGTAAGTTTGATAATGCGATGAATTTTCGGGTGTGAGTGTGGGTATGAATGTGAAAGAATAGACAATCCACACCCACTCGC
Organism: Rotaria sordida; assembly: GCA_905250125.1. NCBI lineage: Eukaryota > Metazoa > Rotifera > Eurotatoria > Philodinida > Philodinidae > Rotaria > Rotaria sordida. Next base: position 49,486 of record CAJNOL010001465.1, on the reverse strand, counting down.
GTATTTTAGATTTCCAGATGTGCACCTGATTATGTCTCTCTTTTCTTTATTTCGTTTGTGAAATAATTATTCCTATTATTCAATTAACAAAGACCAGTCACAAATATTTGAAATACGCTAAAATATAGGTGCAGAATAATAAAGTTTTCAACAAATTTATTAAACTCATAAACCCTTTCATATACCCCTTTAGTTCATATAACCCTTCGCAAAAACATTTATTAATGTATCCTTCAAAGAAATCGTGAAATAAAAAATATTGCTCTTAGCATTCATGAACTAAAAGGGTGCATGAAAGGGTTTACGTGATTATTAAACCCTATTGAACGATTTATTATTCTAAATCTATTTGTTAGAATGCAGTAACCATTATCATTCTTTAAGACATAATATCAAATACTTTATTTATTTTTAAGCCAAATTCACTAAAATCTTGATATTTTCTACTGGACTCTATCGAAAAAAGCATCTGATTGTGGGGCAGTTCTTTGATAAAACTCTTGATTGCTTTGAAAAAGATCTCCTATGTGCATGACGACAGTCAAACCCACGCACATCCACACCCTTGATTGTATTTAAGCTGATAGATTATACTTTCTGTTCACTTTAGCAAAATCATTCTGATTATTTTGTTTCCATAACTCCTGTTAGAATAAATTTCATTTTTGGACTGATTGTGTCGAAATAAAACGAATATTGAATGAGTTAAAATTGAATTTCAAAACAGCAAGAATTGTGATGTGCATTATGTACACTAATAAATTTATTTTTCTCTACTAAACTTCTTGAAAATAAAATCACATGAAAAATAGCGTATTCGTATCAAATCAACAATAATGAGGGACTTACTTAAGGTGAATAATGTAAAATACATTGATGATTTGAATCTCGTTCAATATATTCCTTTGTGCTTAATAAATCAACACATTTCTACAAGATGAATTCATACTAAAAAAAGTTAAATTTTTCTCATAAGAAATCAAATAATTTTACCTTAATCAAAGAGACTTTACCTTTTAAACATAAAAAGTTAGAATTGTTTTCTCCCATTGAATCTAATTCTATGCTCAGATCTAACCGAGTTATTTTACTAAAACAAAAGAAATCCTAATATCTGTGTAAAAAATCTGAGTGCAATGTGCCTATTCCATCTTCAGCCACATGAAAGTTTGTACAAAATACTAATTTCAAAAGTCATGTTAAGTATTTTTGTTGGTTTTTCGAACATACAAATTTTATTGAAAACGACCAAAATTAGTTGGTTGAAACCAGAAGTTGATGTCTTTTGTAAAACACTTTCAAAATTTTATTCTGACGTATGATTAGTTAATTGCAACCAAATCACTGAATAAAGAAAATGCTGCGTGAACACAACCACAAAAGTTTTTCTTTTGTTATAGAGAATTTGACGTCCTAGAAATTTATGATTTATAATAAGTTGGGATTCAAAAGAAAAAAAAACTTTCCAAATAATTACTTATGATTCATTTTAATGTGTAAAATCCAACGAATTATTTTGCTTTGCATAGATCCGTAGGAAATGATAGCAAGCTATGTATTACAAAGTACTGTACAAGAAGAATTTCTTCTAATTCAAAGTAAGACCATTTTAATCAAAACACTGAAATGAAAATTTCTGTAAAAATGCCGTTTTTGTTTCTCTTCAAAGATTTGCTCATAATTAAGCAAGTATAAGTCACAATAAACTTTTGAAGATGTATTTAGAAGGAGCATAAAGTTCACTTTAGAATTCTTTTAGACATGAATATCTTGAACGTAATATTTTATTCTTCAATAAACAAACAAGAACTTCCAATAATGAGCCTGATTCAGTGTCTGTTTTCTTTTGTATTTCTTCAACAGACCACTTTGTTGCTTCATTGAATAATAATAACAATTATTTGATATACTAATGTAAAAAAGTATTCGTAATTCATTTTTCTGATATTAATAAAGTGAAGTTCATTTTCGACTATTATAAGGATTACGACAGAAATCTTTAAATGTATCAGATCTTGATTTCAACTAGAATAAAAGTTTATTTCCTAAAAAAATTAACAATTTATTAGTGGTTCAACTGGTAAGATAACATTCAATAAACCATTCAATGACTATGTATGAATTCGAAGTCAATATCATTACACATCAGTCGACTAGAACCAATTAAGGAAAAACTATACATTGGAACGAGTAAAATGTCGATTTTTATTTTTGTAATAGATTGGATATTCTTTCGTTAAAATCTTACTGACGACAATATCTTGAATCATTTGTTCGACTTTTCCTCAAGATTAATCTCTTGAAAATTTTTGTTTCTAAAAAAAGAAATCAATGCATAATCATGTCTTAAAAGGATCAAGTCAAATAAAGAAAACATGTCTTACACAAGTATATCATAATATCATGCCAATAATATTAAAAATTCAAACGCATTCGTTTATTTTATCCAAGGCAACAGAAAAACTTGGTTCAATATCAACAATGTTTAAGAACATTTTATGAGTATAGTTTAATACACATCTATTGTAGTTGCATGAGTATGTTCAATAGTATTTGTATCAAATTGATAAATATGATCTTCAATCGAATTCAATAGTTGTATTTTTAGTTTTGAAAAATTCTGTTGATGAATTCATATAGATGCCTCAAATCTAGAAAATTTATAGAAGCAGTAAGTCATTGATTGTTAAGTAGTGCCAAAGCCAAATCTTCACCTTGACTATTCTTATTTGATGTAATTCTTTCTATTTTACTCATAATAGTTAAATATTGATCAGAAACAAATGTTTCTAATGTATATTTGTACTCAGACAAGAAAGATTTATTTATACAGTCAATAAATAAAACTTAAATGTTTATTTGTATAACTAAATAAAGACAATTAGCTCAGAAAGATAGTCAATAATCGATTTGATTCAACATAAAAATCTTGAGGGTGTGGGTGTGGGGTGTGTGGGTGTGGGGTGTGGGTGTGGGTGGGTGTGGGTGTGGGTTGGGTGTGGGTGTGGGTGTTGTACTTCTGTTCACTCTCATCCACACCCACACTCTACTACTTTTGTTTCAGAGGCGATTAACACACTTTCATTTTGACTTGCTATATCAGGCTTCTAGTCGTATTTCTAGAGTAGTGAATCTATCTTTTCTTCGAGGATCAACTTAACGAACTGAAATCATTTTCAACCTCTCCCATAATGACACCTCAGATACACCAATACAGCCGAACGATTCGTCGAATCAGTAGCAAAATTCGGGCAACAGTGACGCTACGTACCTTGCCTTTTCTTCGCGCATGCTTTTGAGAATGTTGGTACAGCAGTAAAATAAAGATTCATCATCGAGCTTCAATACCTATGCCCAATTATATATTTCGATATTTAACATACTACAAGCAAGAATTTTAGAGTAGGGACACTACTCTCATCTTAAGCACATTTTCCACGAATGTTGCAGAATGCTTTGAGCTTTCACTGCTACGGAATCCTCCAAAAAATAGTGTATTTGCTACCATATAATGAGGAATTGCGACACCATATGTCGTTTGTTTTCGTAGAAAGTCATCGCAAGTAAGGATGCAAAGCTTACGGAAGCCATAATCAAGTTAAATCTTGGCGAAATATGGCGACATTTTTCAGAATAATTATGATCAATAAGACGTGCATGTTTTAACAATTTGAAGCGTATTAGATATATGTTCTGAATTGTAACAAATTACTAAGAAAATGTTTCTTATTCTCTGCATAATTATCTGTGTGACATATGAAATAAAGTCTTTTAGTGTTTGCTGGATTAACTTATTTTTGTCTTAGAGTTTATGTGTCTTTAACCATGCATAGTAATATTTTTAGACTAGTTCACGAAACCGAATCATGTGAAATCCATCCTTGTATAACTGAAGGGTACGTTCCTCTATCCTGATAGAAGAACCCGAAATGGCCAGTAGTAGGTGGCCAATGTATGTTTGCACCGATGGATATTGGATAAATTTTTGAAAGTCTTTGCCATACGCGAGCTATTGTATCAGAACCGACTTCGTTGTGTAAGAATTTGTAGGCAGCAAAGTCACCCCATATTCTTCGTGCGCGCCATTTCGTATAAGCTATTGCATGAGTGCAATAATAGATTCCACGACGAAATTCAATTAAACCATCGAGTGAATAATGAATATTTGTAATGTTATCGATAAAGTCAGGTCCACACGTACCAAGATATAGAACTCCATCATGCTTTGCCAATTCTAACCCTTCCTCGATAAGTTCTATTCAAAATGAATGATTTAAACAGAAGCTGCCATATAATTTTATATAGAATAATAAGTGAGATCTGCTAATGTGTACATCTCTTAAATCCATACAAGAAATGACTGGTGCTTTCGCAATAGAATATCTTTTGCCATTATCAGAACATCTCAAAAACCTATGAACCTACAGAAATATCATCTCTATTGTGATACTGGAAGATTGTGTAGCGTGCTTCAATGGCAATTAGATACGAACGTACATTGATTCTACTCATGTTCTCATGTTGTTGAGTTATTTTTGATCTAGTCAATTGCACTTTTTTCGTGTTCGATAACAAGAAAGAGGAATCTATATAAAGTTCAGAAATACTTTCCCCTAGAAACACTGAACAAGATGTTATCGAGCACTCATGTATTTTAAAAATCAATTTTCCTAGATCATAAGTTTTTTTTTAATTTTTAATAATGGATACTGTGATGATTTTTGCAAAATTTTTTCATTCGTTTCACAGCTCCTCGAGTTGTTTCTTGTTAGATTATTTTTTTAGTCATCGCATTTTTGACTAAAATATCGAATTTATAATTGTAATTTTCTTCAAACAGCATAAGCAATTCTATCTTGTTTCATTTTACAATTTTGAGCGTAATGATTAATAATGGAATCTTCACAGACAAAGAATCATCATTTCTATCCATATCTTGAATTTCAATATTGTTTGAGATGATTTCATTCAAATACCCAAGAGACAATACAAAAGATCATGACCTTATCTAGTACTGAATCAGGTTCCGTATCAAAACTCGGATTACTGTTTCAATCAACTGATTGATCTATAGCATTTTCTGAGAACCAAAGTAGTTCATCAGTTCTTCTTGTTAGGAACTTGCTTAAATACTTTCTAGTATTCTTTCTAAGCTTTGGGCATTTTCCTTTTAAATAACAGAAGCACCTTTTGATACCTTTTGAGAGGCTTTGCTCACTTTAATGTAAGAGATCGAAGCCTCAGAAAAAGTACCATAAAGTAATTATCTACTTGAACCAGTATGTAGAAAATACAACTGGTGAACTACTTTACATTTTGCGAATTAGAACTGATCGACCAATACTTAAGATTGAAACTGATATGAAATTGCTACAATTATAATCTTGCCAATCTCAAAGATCTATTTCACTGTGTTTTTAAAATTTTACGTTTCAAGCAACGGTTTGCTTACCTGCTAAAGAAGCGTTTGGATAGCTATTTTTCAATTTCTCGTAAATTTTGCTATAAAATGCTTGCAGGATGCCGAGAGGAACTATACCAACATCATCTTCGAATATAAATATCCAGTCATTATCGGTGAATTGGGCTTCAGGTCTCGATCCGAAATCGCTCCAAAGGTCAATGTAAGTCAGTAGAAGCGACGACACTCTAATGTAACCATTACGCATAATTCGTGAATCGTTAAATGAGACGGACTGTTTATGACTAATATTAAAAAAACCAGGTAATGAAGCATTGAGCTGATTTAAGGTAGCATTGAGGCGCTGAGGTATTGAAGAGATAATATAGGTTAAGTATGGTGGGCCACGCCTACTTCGTAAATGTGCTGGGGTGACATTATTCATCATAACCGATTGGCAGCCCTGCAACTGTTTTCTTGGCTGATTCATAGTCATGTATATCATAGAGATAATGCATATTAAGGAAATTCCAATAAGTAGACGGTGAAGTTGATGCTTGTTGCTATCTTCCTTGAATATGGATGTCACTTGAGAAACATGGTGCATGAAAATTCTCCAATCGAATAATTCCATCTAAAAGAAACAGAAAAGATAGTTCTAGAACACAACTTACTGTTCGTCTACTAGAGCAGATTGTATGCCTAAGCTAGTTCTCGCTGTTTTACGCACTATTGCTATTGATGGCTGCAGTATATAGCGAGAAAATTACAATTTTCTCGTTCCGCTCAACTGGAGTGAATTCTCATTCAAGTTCAAATATAAATGAAAATTTCGAGCACATGTCAGAATCATAGTAGAATAAAAAAAAATTCAGTTGTAAGTTACAATTCAGATTTTGCTGTTCTGTAACTACGACAGGAAAGTAGAAAAAAAAATTTTGCAACAGTAAGTTATGATGCAGATTGCGCTGCTCTGTGACTGAGGTAGAAGAATAAAAAAAAACTCTTTGATTGTGAGTTATAATGTAAATTGTGTTGTTCTGTAAAAGCGGCAGAAATGAAAAAAATTACATCAAGTTTAAGTTGTAATTCAGATTGTGATGTTCTATCACTGCGGCATAGAAGTAGAAAAAAATTATGCCAAGCATAAGCTCTCTGGCGAGTGAAAGACGGGTAAAAGGACTAGTTCTTCTTCTAATCGTGACGTTACATATTGTCTGCCTTTTTTGTGAAAAAGTCCTAGTGCACTGCTAGTCCGAAATTATTTGTGGTTCACAAATCACATCCTGACTGGATTTCTGAAATTTTACTTGCTTTTATTTTCATTATTATTAATATGGCGATAAGAGCTGTTTTTTTTTGTATAAAACATTATTTATTCAATTAAAACTATTTGTATTATCGATCGAACTATAAAACAATGAGATGGATTCTGTTTTAATTTATATAAGAAAATCTATTTCATATGTTCGTCTCCTAATCGAGATGTTTGCATTAAAATGAAAACAAAAGAGATCAATTGATAGAGAATTTTAAGTTCTGTCAGTTACTATAAAACGTTTCTGTTTCGGCGCTGATCTTTATCGTCAAAACCTGATTTTATTGAGAACAGGCGAAGCATACGGGAAAGTGAACTTCTTCAATCCTATCATATTTCATTCATATTTGAATATAGTTAGAATCCAGAAAATTGAGAAACGTCTTATTTTAAAAGAAATTATATTCTCTACAAGTTTACCTTCGGAGTGTTGGTGTGAGTGTGGATGTTTATCTTCTCCTTACTCACACCCGAAGTCACACGCGTACCCACCCACACACACCGATGCCCACATATTCACATCCACACTCTGGAATTGGACCTCTCTATAGTGAACACCATTCAATACTCGACACTTTTGAGAGGTTTTACATAGTGTCCGCTACAGAGTTTTTTCTGTATTTTAACTTTTTTGATTTTACAATTTTTCAAGAACAAAAATGCATGAGGAGAGAAATAACAATGAACACTAGCTGATTATCTTATTGACCGATATCCTTCAAATCCTTAGAAAAAATATCTATTTCTTCGAAAAGCTGTGCTTTTGAAAAATAATTAACCTTCCAATAGTGGACGCTGTTAAAAAGTTCCAGAGATGTCCACTACAGGAAAGTTTTGCAGTATTATAAAATCAATCACTTGTTTATAAATTGACTTTATCGTATTGAGTTGGTCTTTTTCTTTCTGATTATATTGAAAACTTCAATCTACTTCAATTTGTCATCTCACTTTCTTGCCATTCTCACCCTTAATTTCATACTACGAATTTATATTTACGTATCCATCATATCACTTTTTCTGATTTATGAAAAAAGTCACTCAATATTTCTGAACATTCATAAATTTGAATAAACGGTATCATTGTCTGATTTACAGACATCGGTTAATAATGTGTACACAATGTGATCATATGATTTCACAATTGAACAAAGAATAACAGGTGCACAATAACTAATATTGTTCAATGTACGATAGTTGTAGGACGATGTTGATGATGAAAGACAGCTGTTGTTACCATTCGAGCGTACATTACATTTTTGTAAAGAACACTTTGATGCTGGTTGCCATGCAGAACGGAATGACGTACATGTAATTTTGACAGTAACATTATTATTATTACAAGAGTAATTAGGTGCTTTTGCAGTTTGACATAAATATGATTCATTTTACGAGAGAGTTAAATGAGAAGAAATAAGTCAACAAATCTTTTATACATGAGAAAACGATGCTTAACGACAAGATTATTACAAGTCGCATTTTGTATTTGATCAACGAGCAAAAGAAGTATTGAGAACAAACAATTCTTCGGTCTCTTTCACACCATTCACTATGTTTCTCTTTCAATTTGAATTGGACAAAAGTTTTTCTTTCAATGTTTGTTCATACCTTTAATATTAACTTTGTATGTTTGCTTCGTGAAATACTTCCATATCTCAATGAATTTGTTGCCATCGCAATATTTTTACAATTCTTTTTATATTCTAACTGAATACATTATATTTCTTTGACTTTTTCATCAAACTGAAGTCATAATATTTCTTCAAAACATATATGCAATGTCATCAATTCAACAAAATTCTTTTATTGATAATAACAAAATAAAACATTATCTGTAGAGAAACTTTTCATTTTGTTGATTTTCTTTTAGGCTTCGTTTAGCTTGAAATGTTACTCTGATTACTTTGACATTATTTTCATCATAGAAACCTAGTAAGGGTGTAGGTTTGGGTGAAGAAGAAGCCGACATCCGGCCATACCCAAACCCACATCTACATCCTGCCGAATTTCCATATACTTCTCCCACAGAGATGCAGCATCTTGCGATGAAAATTTGTTTTTCGATTTTAAACCAAGGATTCCTGTGGGAGTTGCTTCTCCCTAAGGAGGGTGTGGATGTGCGTATGGATGAAGATAGGAGAGACCAACACGCACCCATACTCTTAAGTGAGTCCAAAATCGTGTAAACTCGAAAGTAATCTGTTCGTGTTCATCGGAGGTATTAGTCCATGTTTTTCCAAGGAGTCAGATGATAACCAACCCAGAGACTGAAACACTATCAATATCTTTTCTTCAATACTCTGGACATTAGCTGAATCTTTTCGAGCTGTTTTTCGACGAATTACACTAATCTTTTTTCCAGATCATTCTGCACTCTGGCTACTTGCGTAGTCCAATGTACATCGAAAAAATTGCTTAATTTAAAACAGAAATAAAAACTGTTTTATTTCTCTAGTGTGTTTGTGGCTTATGTGACAGATATTGAAATCCATTGAAAGAATCGAGAACCTCTAAAAGGATGCAAACATGGATTTTTAATTCATCTAAATATGTGACAGTTTAATAGCTATCACTCGATACGATTTTTGGTAATAAAATCTTATCTGAGATGTTAGACACGACTATATAAAACGTTTAATATCAAGTGGAAGTAGTGTGCAATGTATTTTCTGTCTTTGTCTTACCTTTCGTTATTTTATGACTACCTTTATATATTCACATACACGTTTGATAAATATCGAATCAGAACGGAGAGATTGGTAAGGAATAATGCTAAATCAGTTCTCTAGTTACGGTATTTTTTCTGCATCTTTGAGTTCTAAAAGAGAAAAAAAGACAGGAAGATAGGAATATTATCAGTGTTCTTTTTTTTGGCTACCAATGTATGATGTAATATTCCTTTTGAAATTCTGAACTAACAAGTAAAATCGGAACATTATTTTAGAAACGTCTAAAATGAGTATTGGGCACGACACTGCACCTCAATCTACAACATCCCGCAGAAATCGTTGGGATCCGTTGTCAGATAGTGAAAGACACAAATTTGGTGTTCAAAGTACTCCACCACTTTCACTTCGTCAATTTATTCGGTCAACCATCACCGTTATCCCAGATGGTAAACACTGGAAACCGACTGGAATTCACCATGCGCCTGTTGTTCACGAAGAACAGTTACCAAATCATCTGCCTGAAATCGTTGTAAAACCACAGAAGAACTCACGACCCCCTTGGTGTCCATCTGGTCCTATCAAATATAAACGACCTAAATCACCAACTGCCGAGAACAAACGACAAAAGTCTGAAGACGTTACAAATGATTCTCAATCAAATACGAATTCAAATCTGCACCCCAAAGCTACTCGAAAATTAGTGAAACCGTGGAATCCTTCTGGCAATTCATATTACAAACCAGTAGCATACTTTGATCCGCCAAGTTTAAGATGGTCATCTCAACAAATTAAACAATCAATGCCCGAATTCAAACCAACAATAAAGAATTCACCTACGAATCCAAAATGATCATAATGCACTTTTTTATCATATCTTGTACTGTTGTCTAAATATCGATCACGATTATCATTATTTATTTAATTTTTTCATATATTAGTTTTAAAAAAATCCCCAAAATACACAAGAATTCCGACAGTAGCATATAAAAATGCTCATAGAATCTGATTAAGATTGAATTCTCAAACAAGCTTTGCTCGCATTTTTCTGTAGATTTTTAGATATCCTTTTCAACGTATTACGAGTGATGATCATTCCTCTACAACAATTGTTCTTCTTTAACCTACAGATAGAGCACGAGAAGTTGTCTTTGTTAGAATCATCTTAGTCTTTCCCAAACTGTCTTCTGTGAATCTTTTATAATGAAAACTTTCCAAACATATGAATGGCGCAATCATGGAAAGGAGTCGATAACTTCCTTTCCGATTCATCTAATTTACAGCCGTATTTCCGTATGGAAATAATACGGTTGGACAAATACACTCGGTTATTGCGGATAGATTGGCATTGATAAATTCTTATTGATGGTCGAACATGAATCCTGACAGACCGTAAGCATCAAGAAGAAGCTCCAGGATTAATGAAGACACTCGAATTTTCACGTATAATTGAGACCCCGTAACGAATATTTCCGATGTCATATCGATACGGACTGGCTGTTCTAGATGCTCTTTAAATTGAAGTTTGATTTCTTTTCACCGAGAAGTCAGATGGCAATGATTGAAGGGTGATATTCCTTTGAGCTCTGTGTCATTGGACCCTTTTCAATTTTAGATTTTCTTAGCAGACGCTTGTTCGTCAGGCGCATAGATCAATTTGAGAATGAGAGCCGAAACAGCTCGACACCAAACGAAAGAATTTTACTGATATTTTATTAAAGATGAATAAAAATTAATTCTTCACTAGAATTCGAACCACAGACGAATAAGGCCAGATCGCCATGAAAAAAAAAATATTGCAGGGCACGAAGAAAATCTTGCAAGATTAATCATTCATCAAAAATGAATTTTATCAACGCACGATCACGAATAATACCAAACACTATCTACGAATAGCTAGTTGAAATTTGGATTGACTACTTCCATTTATTGGGGCACAAAAATTAAATTAGAAAGATCATAATGACAAGTTAATTGTTGTCATTTTTGTCGTTGACACAACACATGGAAAATCATTTTTTGTCGAACTTGAAATCTATGATTAAAGTATCGGGTAAATATAAATAGGCTGCTATACTAAAGCAGACTCTTACCGAGACATTTACAGCTCGGTTGTCTATCGCTACCACTGAGACACATATCCACTTTCGGAACACATTCAACCATACTTTGGATTTACGACAGAAGGTTGCCAAGTGTGAGTCTCAGTTTTGAATAGAATGTATATCAATTTGTAGAGTTCAACGAGGTGATTCTTGTGGTATATTTCATTTTTTCTTATAAAACTTCATATAAGAAAAACTGATCGATTTTACTAGTGAATTTCTTCACTTTGAATAAATTTCGAAATAGTTGTTAGAAATTTAGGACTTCAAAGGTACTTAAAGTTTAAATGCTCATTTTGGGTGTGGGTGTGGCAAAGACGAGAAGAAGAATACTCATACTCTATATCCGCCCACAGCCTTGACTGAAATTTAAAAAAATCAGTTCCAAAGATGTCTGTGTTTTATATTGACTAACTCGAAAATAAATTCGACAATAGTTCAAATGATTATTGTTGGATCTATTCGAATTCCAAGATAATTCCATCTGATAAAAATGAACAAAGATAGATTTGCTGAAGATCGACATTTCAGAAACAATTTCAAGACTGGGAGATTTCTTCACAATAATCATGCTGTATTTCACAAAATCACGTGAATATAGATGTTCTCTTCAATCACTCCCATACCAACATATCTAATTATATGTTCATCTATTTAAGACATATATTAATAATACATGTTAATCATGTTTCAATTACTTGCCTTATCTAATATACTTTTTCAAATAAACATGTGCGAAACAAGTAAATAGAATGCAGATCATTGAAAACGAGATATCTGACAAGGCTTTAATTACTATGTCTTTGGAATAGTGCCTCTAGAGAATCTTGATCAATTTTGAACAAACTAGCTGAATTTCATACATGAGTAATATTAATAATACTGAAATATTCAACGTATAGATGTAATTAGAGTTTCTATTGATATTCATTGGGCGAATATGTACAGTCAATTAAGGTGCATTCAGTATTAAAATGCTGAATGTTGAGAACTGAACTGTCATAAAAATTAAAATTTTCGAAATAATACATTACAGTAATTTTTCTAAAGTCGATATCGCTCTAACTTTTCAACGAAAGTCTATTGGGAAGAACGTTTCATGCCGTTGTGATCAGCTCACTGAGCTCTACAAACTGCCATAAAGACGATTGAAAACGAAGAATCACACTTGGAAACCTCCCCTCGTTAGCCTACTTGGCAAATGTATTGAATTATTATCCGGTGTAACCAACCATCAGTTATTCTCACATGAGGAGAGTTTAAACTCATAAAACTACAGGAAACCGAAAGTTTAAATGTAATTTCTGTAAGACAAGAAAATTAAATTACTTCAACCATCAAAACCTTCTCATATTTCCCGCGGATTAGAAAAAAGATCGATTTCTTTTTGGGCTCTTAAACCTTCCCCATTGAAACATCAAAAAAAGATGAAATTTTGTTACGGTCAATATTTTTAGAATAACTCAGTCTTAGTTAGAAGAAATTCAATAAAATTTTACTGATAATAGGTTTGAATGGTTTCTATCTATGATAAAAATTTTACAGAGTTTGTTTTTATTATTGATGAGATATAGATGCAGATTTAAACAAGAGAACTAGAAATCAGAAGCCTTCCATATACACTAATGAGCTACATAAGCTCGAAATGTTTTTGTCATTCAGCAGAAAGTATGCTTGAAGTTTAGCTTTGTACTTTTAATTTATTCATACAATAGGATTTACTTTTTCAAACTTAGAACAATATACATTTAATAGATTTTTTCTGATAAAGTCAGCAGTTATAAGCTTAAAAAATATTCTTTTATTTTTTGTTCATAATGACGAGTATCACAAAATACTTAACGTTCAAATCATAATACGACAAGCAAATTTATTTAAAATTTCTATAACTAAAAGAAAATATTTACTCTCTATATATACATATACGAATTGTTGTACATATTGGAATTAAAAATCTTCACAAATGAATCGAATTCCATGCAAACTTTTCTTCTCATAACAGTCCTTATTGTTCTTAACCGACCATTCTATCATCGTTTGCATAGACAAGAAATGAAGCAGATCACCTAATAAATCTGGTCGATGTGTATTATTTGAAGATCGATAATGAACAATGATCTTTCATCACTATCGCCGAGGTTACTGCGACATTGACAAAGACTTGTTCCATTGATTTCACCATATTGGAAGGAAGAAGAAGATGAATTCGAATTTCTTCTCTTCTTATTTCAAGTTAATTGTTCGGGCGAAAATGTTCATTGTTAACGATTGGTGAAGAATGGCTGCACGTATTATCCTATAAATATGATGAGAAAATCGAGCGTCACAGAATTATAAACATGTTTACCTTTATGTACGCATTTTTTTTTACGATTTTATTTGTCACCACCAAAACTACCAGGCCTCGAACTGTTACCCGACGAGCTTCTAATAGAAATTCTTTCCTGTCTATCTATTTCGGATCTCTACTATGGTTGGTTAAATCTTAATTGGCGCTTCAATATTATGCTAAATAATTTGCCCATTCGAAAATTTTACATTGAACCAAAACGGTAAATAATAAATCTATTTCTCATAAGATTGAATCAAAGTTAATGTTCATTTTAGTTCATGGTGGCAATGATGATGGTATTCATGGCCAAATTCTAATAATATAGAATCTCTTCAAACTCATCAATGTTTTTCTTCGTCCATAGTGAATAAGATTAATATTCTCAATTATCCAAATCTTCGTATGTTGACATTTTCGTCAACCTACTTCACAATTTTCGTCATCTTGAATATCTAGTTCTTGTCGAAACGAGTAATTTCCATTTCGAAGTTTTCTGTCAATTCAAAACACTTCGTTCGTGTGAAGTATGGTCACTTAAAATCGATAATACACAATCATGTTCATCATCATCGTTTCGATCATTAATTCTTCACGATTGTAATCCATCGACTTTAGCTTATTTTTTTCGTCATCTTCTTCAAATGATTTCTTTCAAAGTGAATATTTTATCAATCGATAATTATGTCAATAAATTCGATTCAACTGATGTTTTTGTTCATTCTAATCTTATGTCACTCGACATAGGATTATTCAATCTTAATTCTTTCATTAATGACATTAATACTGATAAATTTGACTTTCTTCCAGCAGTACTATCCTCTCTACCACCCAATAATCGTACTCGTTGTCGTTTGACTCTGTTTGGTGTCTCAAATTTCAATTTTGAACAAGTTCAACGTATTGTGCTTGAACGCAATATCTGTCGTTTCTCATGTGTATTCTCCTATTTTCGCAAGCTCTATTCATTGCCAAACTTCGATCGTATTCGTCAATTACCATTGTTCAATCGATTCCAACCAATAAATATTAATTATGATGGTGCCGTTATATATAAGTTATCATGGATTAATACTAACGATGTTTTTTTGAACTAGTTGTTTTTGTATAAGAAATACATGTATAAATCATCATATGTCGAGTGAGATGGTCACATACATATCAATACAAAACTGAGAGCTATTTTGAAGTTTATTATGAGAAGAGCGTTTTTTAGAATAAATATTAATCAAAAC
Source organism: Rotaria sordida (assembly GCA_905250125.1). Classification (NCBI taxonomy): domain Eukaryota; kingdom Metazoa; phylum Rotifera; class Eurotatoria; order Philodinida; family Philodinidae; genus Rotaria; species Rotaria sordida. The sequence goes on along the minus strand of CAJNOL010001465.1, from coordinate 34,435 downwards.
GTGAGTTTCAAGTGAGATATTCTATCATCGATGATAGATTGACATGATATCCATTGAGGACGAACACAAAAAATTCACATAGATTAAGTATTTCGTTATTGTTGAGTAGACAAACTGTTCATTTAGAAAGGAAAGAAACTGATTCCAACTTGTATTCATATTGAATTCTGGGTCAATGTGCTAAATTGAAGAATCTGATTTTTTCTCCTATTTAAGGATATTCCATGACTGAATAGCATTGGATCGAACAAAAAGCAAGAGAAGATTTGTGATTTTCTATCTCTTCTCCATTATAGTATCGTCTGAAGCTCGATCTGGAACATGGGATTTTTTTGTGCTTGTGACATACGAGTAGTCAAAAAAAAAAAGGGTGGATGTGGGTGTGAGTTCTCTCTTCATTAACACATACAGCTATACGCACACCTACACCCTCAGTGAGAATGTGTTGAAGAGTTATGTGAATGCGACAAATGATTGTCGGGAAACTCTTTCAGATAAACAAGCAAATGACCTCAATGAACAATTCAAAGAAATGTTTCAGATATTTTGTGAGTGATGAAAGAAACTAATTTTCATCATAAAGAATAAAGTTTGTCGTTTAGACTGTCTTTTCTTTGATGGAATTCTTTTCATTCGAAAGACAAAATCAATTTTTTTTCGCAAAAACAAAGCTGTTTGTCCTTCAATCAAAACTTTTTTCTGATATGTTGCAAGAAAAAGAAATGTTCGTTTTAATCGAAAATCGACAAATCTCCATCTTCGATGAAAAGAACAACAGAAAACCTTCAACAATCATTTCTCTTTCAGTCGTATTAACAAAAAAAAAAGAAGTTTCATTTGACGAAAATTCTTTTTTTTTTCGTTTTTTTCAATAAACTTTTCTTTCGAACACATCATTTCTTTCTCCATCCGTAGAGATAAATCGACATCTTTGTTCATTCAGTGTGAAAACATTTTTTCTTTGTAAGTATAGAAACTACTTTTCATCGATCATTGTTCATTTAAATGAATCTTCTATTTCTACATTCTTTTACAACAAACATCAAAAGGAGAAATTCATCTTTCTTTTTCAAAAGAACATGGCAGAAAAGGCGAAGATTTTGATTTTGTTTATGTGTAAAATATTTCATCATTAAATCGATTTCCTTCTATACGATATACTTCAAACAAATGAAGGAAATTTCGATTGTTTAAGGAGAAAACAAAAGTAACACATCGGTCGTCATTTATTGAACAAGTTAAATGAACTACAAACATTCAACGTAATACTTTTCTACTTTTTTTTTCTCTCATCCGAATCCTCAATTGAAATATTGTAAAGAAGAAAGAATGTTGCAGTTCTCTTCAAATACTCTCTTTAAACATTTTATTTCGATTTTATTCATATATGTTTGAGAATACATCACATCAAGAATCCTAATGTTCATTGAATTAATAATAAATGTAGAATAAGAATCTCGTTTATTGATGGAATATTTTAGAATAACTTAATATACAGAAAATACAATCAGTAAGAATACTAGACAATACAATTTTTGTTCCATAATATACATACAAAAAACAAATTTGACAATGTTTCAATTTTAAATAGCTTTATATAGATTGTAGAAAGCAAACACAGTAAATATGAGTCCTAGAAAATGATAGACAATAAAATGAGACATTCCAAAATCAATTGTAACACATAAAATGATAAAAATTAATCGTAATAAAAAAACTTTCCTTTGACATAAAATTGAGAGTGCCGTTGAAGATGAACGTGCAGTCGAATTTATCTCTTGATTTTCGACTAAATTCATCTGATTTTGATACATTATTGATGTTAAGAATGATGCTCCTGATGCTTGCAAATAAATTATTGCCAGCTCACGTGATACAACTTTTGGAATTGAATTAATCATTAGGCATGATAGTTTAGAATCCGATAATTTACTACTAAGAATGAGTGGTTTTAGATCATCAAAAAAATGATCAAAAATGATTTTGATCTTATCTTCATGTTCGGTGAAAAATCTTCGAAATAAATTTTGTGTTCGAGTCACATCATTGTTAGAAAATGGTAGATTAAATGTGCGTTTGATAATGTACATAACAAATTCATCATAAAAATGATGCTTTATGTCATGAATAATGCCAGGATACTGTCGATAGAAACTATCGATTTTAGTCTTCAATCTAGTAGGAGATGATATTAAAATAGGAGCATTGAATGATGAATATAAATTTTCAGGAAATGAGTGTATGAAATTATGACTATTCAAATCGGCTAAAATCTCTTTTAACTGAATTTCGAACTCACGAATAAAAACCAAATTATTTTCCATGTCAGATAATGAAATCTAAAATAGAAAATCTTAATATTAATTTTGTTTTTTTATCACATTTATCATATATTTGATTTTTCATCTGTGAAAAAAATACTCAAAATACATTCATTTTTGACTTAGAATTATTCAACAAACTTCAGATTACAAAATATAAATCTAAACGATGAAACATAAAATTATAAATTAATATAAGAATAAACTACATTATAAACGAAATCGAATAATATGTATTTACTCTGTCATTCCTACCTTCTGTCTATATAAAGAAAAGCTGCAGGAATAATCTAACTATTCTCTGACCATGTCTTTTATAAATGAAGGTGATACTTTAGTCATTTTATTGACATGGCAACCATAATGATTACAAGATCATACTTTTAAGCAATGACAAATGCAAACAAACACTTATAACAAAAACAAAAAAATGAGTAATTGAGAAAAGTCACAATATGTTTTATGCGATGGTGTGTAGTAAGGGAAATCTTTATAGGTTTCTTGTTTTTATTCAGCGACAGCATGAGACACACAGAAAGGATAAATTTGGTTTTTTCCTTCATAAGTTGTTTGTGCTTGTAGACGAAAGACAATATTTATTTCTTTCTGCACATAATAAATTCTTCATCTGTCTATGACGATGTTTTTTGAAATGTGAATCATCTCCGACTGGGAATGTTATATAAAAGAATAGGAAAAAATTTTACTCTAAACTAACGATGTAATCGATAAGATTTTTTTTACTTAGAAAACTATTTTCGAATGGCTAATGTAGAAGAACAAGTACAAATTCTTCAACGTCACCTAAATGCTTTTCTTGAAAAAAGAACAGAAATGATCGATTTTCTCAATCACTGTGCTAATACACTAGATGAACACAATAAGAATGTTAAAATTACCAAAGTGGTGACTGGTAGTATCGGGATAGGTGGTACACTCATCAGTTTAGCAGGAATAGCATTTGCTGGTCCAACTGGCGGCTTATCACTTGTACTCACCTTTGGTGGTGGTATCTTGGCAACAGCAAGTGGTGCAGCTCATTTGGGTTCCGATCTTGTTGAACGTATTTTAACGAAAACGCATTTAAACAAGTTGGATAGACTTTGTCAAACTGATGAGGAAAATTTTATTCAGTTAAATAATTATCTAAGGCAATTTGTTACAAATCTACGCAACAATACATTTCGTAATTATATCTCCCCCAGCACGCAACGCAATGCTTTTCAAGAATTGGCAAGTTTAACTAATTTAACATATTCAGTTGTTCGTATCACCCGTGTAGCATCATCAACAGGCCGTTCAATTCGTGTTTTTAGTGCTGCTTCAGCCATTTTAGGTGAAAGATGATCATGTTATTATATATCTAGTACATTATATTTTTTTCAGGTATTGTCACTTTGCCACTTCAGGCAATTGATCTTGTAATGGATGGACATGCATTAAATCAAAATCAACCATCTAATGTGTCTGTTCAACTTCGTCAACTTGCTCAAGATCTTCGGACTCAAGCAGATAATGTTAGAATGTGTGTTGAACCCAGGATCAATCAGCTTTTGGAGAATCATCAATTACCTCAGAATATCCAGAATAATTGGCAGGTCATCTATTGGATACTAGCAACGATAGTATTTTTTCTAGCTTTCATCTTCATAAAAAGTATTTTCAGCTGGCTGTTTAGTGTCTTTTTATTAATACTATGGTACATAAAATGCAGTCGTTATATTGCTATCATAATTGCATGTTATTTCATATTTTTCCGACGAAGTTAACAGGTTTTTTTGGTTGAGAGAGAAATTTTATCAGCACGCTCTCACAATAATTTCTTCACAAATGACACATTTTTTTTTCAACTAGTTCACTATACAGTTCTTTATCCTTATTGTAAACAGACTTATGATTACAAATAATTTTTAATGTAAGTTTTAATCCTTTTAAAACATTTAATAAAAACAAAAGTACAAAATCATCATTGAATCCGCGCACAAAAACAAATGTTGATCATAAATAATCTTTATTTGACGATACTCGAACCTAGTTTGCGATGATGGGTGTGGATGTCAGTGTAGATGTGGCAAAAGAAGAATACACACACCCCACACCTGTGACCGAAATGAAAAATCAGTTCCAAAGATGATTGTATTTTGCATTGACCAACGCAAAAATAAGCTCAACAATCGATCAAATAATTATTATTGGATTTATTCGAATCGTAAGAAGCTTCCATCTAATCAAAATGCACAATATCGATTTGTTAGAGATCAACATTTCACGACAGAAAGATTTCTTCACAATAATCATATGTTGTATTTCACAAACGCGAAATAATATCCAAAAAAAATAATTAAAAAAAGAATAATTTGACTTTGAACAAAAATTCATGTTCGAAATCTTTAGTGAATGAAAAACAAATGTCCTTTTTTTTCATGTGCTATTTTGAATCTAGCCATTCTTGCTTAGTGAATCACCACTTATCTCATAAATGTTTCAGCTGCTTGATTGTATATTGATCGATTTCGTTTATTGCGAAATAACGTATACATCAACCGGTAGCTTGTAAAACTGTCGACTACAATTTGAGCATTCTCTTGTCGATAATTATTTCAATCAACAATAAATCTAATTGGCATTGTTGTTTTTTGTAATAAATACTTCTATAGATGACGCTTGTTGCACTATGAATAATCTTTCTGATTTGTATCATCATTCATTTGATGATATTTTCGATTGTGTCTTTTATTGATTTCTCGATCTGTTAGCTCATAAAAACAGACTCACTCTCAAAAGAGATACACTTTTTTTTCTAATATACAATATTGAAAAATATGCAGCTATTCAAGTTTTCCATAGCTATTTAAAATTTCTCTTGCTAAATAAATACTTGTACGCTATCTATTTAACATCGAATGTCTATAAATATTAGATGAGTAACTGTATAATACGAAACACTGCTGCAGTAATAAATAAATTTTCATAGATGATAAACTGATGATGATCGATTTATTTAATGGTACACTATTTTTTATTGAACAAGGGAAGGAGTAAAAAAACATGAAAATATTTTTATATTGGTTTTTCATTTATCAATCTGTACTATTTAAAAATATTCAGTGCTGCTTAATAAATTTTCTTAACTATTTACATAGATAGTAGTTATCTGTCTATTTAATAGAAAAAATAAAATTGGTCATATTTTTAATGTAATAATAAATATCAGCTGTTGTATATTGATGTTCATTCAATTGATCATCATACACTTCTTCAAAATAAAAGAATTATTATTTGACTAATGAAAAATTTAGCAATTGGCTATGTTCATTTTTTCAAATTCTTGTCGTATAACAGTGCGTTAGATGAAACTTGTTTTCACTATTTATGCAAAAAAGAAAAACAAAAGTATGAAGCTATAGATAGATAAATATTCAACATCTATTTGAATTATTTAGCTATTATGAATTTTGTTTAAATAGTGATCTACACATTTTGAATTAGCTACGATAATGTTGTACAAGCACTACACTTTAAATATCTATGATTGTTTCTTTAAATAGTTGAATGTTTATTAAAAAATATCTCTTTTGATAAGTTGCGCATAAAATGTCATATTGGTTGTCGGTTTTAAAGAAACATGCACTGATGAAGTGATATTTTCGTCGTCAGACACCGAATGGTCGATTTACAAAAAAACAAAAAAATCATTAACTTCATTACAATCAAAGACGTATGGGATTGCTTAATATTTCATCTAATTTATTTCGACAACCATAACAAGAAGAACTTTAGCTCTTGATTTTCTTTTACAAATATCCATTTGAACAGAGAGATGAATTACATACTATTCCAATTAACGACAGTATTCTGTTTGGTTGGCTGTTTTTGTTTTTCTCTTATGACACTAGTTAATGTATTGTAGTCTATGGTCGTCTACTGGTTTCAGAAAACATGCACAGCACTTCTATTGAATATATCTTTGATAGTGAATTGCTAGCTCCTTCTGTCTACAATTGAATGGAATTTCATTGTTGTTTTTTGAAGGACAGAAAGGGTCGACAAAATTTACTATCAATGCCTTATTCAACGAAAGTGCATTTATTTCTGAAATCAGTAGCCCATATTCTAGCAGCAGCATCAGCAAAGAGCCAATCGAAATGAATATATTAAATGAAACAAGTTTGCACAATTGAATTTAATTTCGGTAAACTCTACTGAATATACAAATAATGTCAACAGAGCTTTTGTTTTTCTAAAACTTAAAACTGAATACAAAATAGTATGTAACGTTTCGATTAAATCGATTTCTACTATGAAAATCTATAGAGGTTGATTTTAATTATTTTGTTTTTATTTTACAAGTTTTTTTCTCCGAGAACATATAAAAAAACGGCTTCGATCATTGAGAGAAGTGCTAGTTCTCATTTCTGTCACTTCTGTGCGTCGTTTTTAACTTAACAATGAGAAAGAAACAAAATACTATAACTAATGATCATCGATACTATATTTTTTTTCTCGATTTTTCATTAGTAAATTTGACGTGCTAAATTCTTTCAAATAAACTATATGGTCATTGCTTTATTTTTATTAGTAATAAGAGTTGACGATTCAAATAAAACAAAAGCATTTTGTTTTGCCAAGCAACGTAACGTGGCAATCAATATGGAAAGAAATGAACAAAAACGTTTTGCACTTACTTTTTTGCTCTTTGAAGCATGCTATTTACATAAGAATCGATCAATTTCTCGATTGCTTCGATGCTCATTAGATTGTAAATCAACGTAGAAGTAGTAAGAGAACGTACAGATCCTTGGTAGCGACATTTTTTCACTGTTTCAAGCAATTAAAATTGTGATACAGAGAATCCTTCTAAGTTTGTCTCAACTTGTGGGGTAGGCTTCCGTAAAAAAAAATTGATCACTGATTTTACAGTCTTTATATGATAGTTGTTGAAAATCGACACTTTTTTTGCAGTGAAAATTGCTGTTTGAAAATGATTTCCAAACTGTCAATTTTTCACCAATGGTTTTTTTTCTTTCCTACGTTGTAGTTTATTGACTTCAAGTTGTAGATTTTGACTTTGCTCTATTGATCAATCAATCATGAACAATAATAACAACCAAAATAACCAAACACAAAGATACATGCAAATCCAACCGAACAGTCAAGCGTCTACCGTTCCACCCAATGTGAGGATGAACAACTTCACTCCACAAGCGCCTTTATCATATAATAACCCATCGTCGAATAATGCATCTCATCAACCATCAAACAATAAGGGTAAGTATCCATTGCATTGTTTATAACAGAAATTGTCGTCGCCGATTCTTTTAGAATGGTGGCAAAATATGCCACCATACAATCCTTATCGAACAACGAATCAAGATTATGGTCCTTCAAAAAATCAATCTTATCCTACGTCCAATGTCAATGCGCAGCCAAATATCTATAAACAAGTATGTATTGCTGAATTTATTCTATTCTTTTACTACATATGCATTTCGTACCGTTTAATTCTCAGGGTCCCAATACGAATGTTAGCAGTGGAAATTCATCTGCAACGACGTTTTACTCGGGCAACAGTTCGATGCCTTACAATTCAGCTCAACCTCCACAGCATATGTGATAGTTAACATGCGTTTAAGGATGACATATTTCGTGTGATTTTGTTGTCTTATGTAGAATGCATTTGTTATTCAAGGTTCCTATAGAATTTCAAGTAAAACCTACGATCACGAGAAGTTTCATCAAAATTTAATAAATTTTTTCAATATGATGTATGCTTGTAGCTCCATACAGTAGAAATTCAAACAGGTTGTCAGCCTATTGTGTTTTTTTTCTTCTCAACTTTGAATAATAAACTTCGTTTTATGAATAGAAAAGGTGATAAACACAGAACTTCAATTATGTCTGTCTGTAACATAGTTATTATGGTACAAATAACGGCGTAGGATAACAAAAAAGGGCATCTATACATTAGAATCTAACTCAATCGAGAAGTAATATCTCAAGAGAAAGAATACGAAACCTGTATACATTACATAGGTGAAGTTAGCGACGGTTTGCCCAAGAATCTGTTTTAGAGCCGCTATTCTTGTTCGTAATACAATTAGATATTCTACAGTCTAAATTATGTCCGAGAAAATTAAATCAAATGATTGATTATTGTGAAGTATACAAATAGTACAAATGTTAAACGATGATGCTAGCTTTATTTTCTATCAGCTTAAGGGTATCACGGTAAAAGCATCATCCACGCCCTTTCATACAAGACCAATAATATTTATCTTTTAAATATTGAAATGATTGACTAAGATAAGTGTACTTTGTAATAATTTTGCAACTGTTGATGTAAAAATTAAAACTTTTGAATAAAAATAACCGAATGAAACTGTTTCTTTTTTTAACAGACCGATATTCTAAAACATTCAATAATATTCTATCATATGATAGGGAGTTATTCTAGTTCAGTATCAAATTCGATACAACTGAGCTGGTAAAAATTGTTAGATGTTCATAAAGGAAATTTATTTTAAAAAAAATCTTGTATAAAATAAGTTCATGATAAGTTATTAAAAATGTCCTTGACATGAACATTTTCCATTTGAATGGAAATGATGAATACGATTACTATCCCGAATAATTATTGTGCATTGTCGAATTTTTGCTAGAAGTTTTATAGCTTGATCTAAAACACAACAACAAAAAAAAAGAACACATATATATATATATTGTTAAAATCGATTAAAATTTAACTTACGACAATCACCACAGATACGTAAGTTCTTAGTAATTTGAATAATTGTTGGAACAGGTCTTTGAATGAAATTGAAAGCAATTGCTAATTTTTCACTATGACCACACAAAACAGATTCAATTGTTTCTTCATCATCTATTTGACGAGTTATACAAGAAGAATCAAATATATGACCATGTTCAATTAATTCAGATGCTAATCGATTGAGTTCAGCATAGATTTCTAATGATCTTGGATGAGAATGATCATGTGCTTTAAATTGCTGGAAACAACAACAACAAAAAAATCAATAATATTTTATTTTTTTCAATATATTAATATTTAAATAAAAGTATTTTACCACTAATTCATCATTAACTTCAGTCCATGATAATCCAATTTTAGTTTTCATTCCAAATTGTTTTATTTGATTAAATCGAAATTCTTTTGCATATTGATATTCACCAAAAGATGAATATATATTTGAAAGAAGAATTGCACCGGATTGAAGTACTTGTTTTTGATTAGAAAATAAATATTTCATTCGATTATATATTTTTTCAGATAATATATGATTACGATTATTACGTGCACTAGATAATAAAGCCACTAAAATATGACAAAAAATAAATTAATATAAATATATATTAAAAAAAAAACTACGTACTATACATAACAAAATTTGGTGAATTTGTCTTTTCATATTCATCAATTAACTTTTGTGCTTCATCAAATAAAAACAATCGACTTAGACAATCAATCTAAAATTCAATATAATTAATAAAATAAAAATCAACCAACCAAACAAACAAACCATAATAGTAATGATTTGTTCTGTTTTCATAGGAATTTCATTGAATATTATTCGAGCTTCATCAAGAAGACCCGAATGAGAACATGCATTTAAAACACATATATGTGAAATTTCATTACGTAAATTATTTGGCATTTGTCTATATAATTCAATAGCTTCTGAACCCATTCCATTAAGTCCAAATGCATTAACTATATATAAGAATTAAAATGAAATTTGAATATAATATAATAAAAAAAAAAATTTACTCATTGTTGTATATGTCACTGAATCACGATCATAAACTGATTTATATACATTTTCTGCTTTTTCAATTGAACCACATTTACCCTATGTGATAATAGAAAAAAAAATGATAAATGAATTAATCATTGAATTTTTTTCTAAGCAATATTTACCCACATATCAATTAATGAATTTTGAATTTGTTTTTTATTTTGAATATATCGAGGAATTTGATCAATAATATATTGACATCGTGAAAGAATACCAATTCGTGAACATGTACCAATAAGTATATTCCATATAATTTCATCAGGAATAAGATTTTGATTTTTTATTTCTTCAAAAATTTTAAAACATTTCAATGATTCATCATTTATATTATAACCATTCATTAGAGTACCATAAGTAATTATATTTTTCTTTTTCATTGATTCAAAAATATATTCAGCATTATAAACATCACCAAATTTCATTAACATATGTATTGCTGAATTTAATACTATATTTTCATTTTGATAATTAGAAGGTATTTGATCAAGAAGTTTTTTTCCAATTTTCATTGCACGATCATTAACAAGTTCAGCACATGCATTAAAAATAATTGAATAAGTAATATTATCTAAATTTAAATCTATTTGTTCAAATAAATCTAAAGCTTTTTCCGACATATCATTATCGACATATCCTAAATTAAATCTTATATTATTCAAATAGTTATCTTTGATATATTACCTTTCATCATAGCATTATAAGTAATAATACTTTTGTTCTTAATCGATTTGAAAAAATGTTCAGCACTTTGAATATCACCAAATTTCATTAACATATGTATTGCTGAATTTAATGGAATATTATCATTTAGATAATTATCAGATATTTGATTAAGAAGTTTATATCCAATCTTTCTTGCTCGATCATTAGTAAGTTCAGCACATGCATTAAACATACTTGTATAAGTAACATTATCTAAGTTTAAATGCATTTGTTCAAATAAATCTAAAGCTTTTTCAATCATTTTATTTTCGACATATCCTAAATTGAATTTTACATTATTCAAAAAAAAACTTATTAGCGCAGTCTCAATGTAGAACTCACATATATTCTTTAGCCTCAATAAAATGTGAAATGAAAAAAAATCTCTCATAGACTGTTTCAAAATAATCGATCAACAAAGTAAAGATTTATCTTATTTTGTTTCAGCACTATGTTTTGTTTGTTTGAATTAAATGGCGAATATGCCTATTGTACATATTCATCAAATCTACAGTAGCAAGTCTTAACGCACTATTATATATCTCGATCGACACATAAACTGTAGCAAAACAATGCAACCCACAGTAGGGAAGTGGAAGTTTGCAATTCTCAGAACCTTTTTGGCGATTTCAGCACTTTTAGGTACTGAGGGGTTAGGAAGCTGCGAGTCCACGTTTTTGCGGATTCGAGGTTTTTTCCATCAATATCTGGCACCTTTTATGTACATGAACAAGTAAAGAATCAAAGTTTCAGCTATTTATTCGCTACTCTCAGGCAAAAACCCAACCTACAACTATATTTTGTTGCTGGATTTCTAATCAGCGGGTCCGAAAAAAAATAAAAGGTTGGACCCGGACTCAGATCCGCAGCTTCCTAGCTAAGGTGTTAAGGTTAAAGTAGAGATTTTGTCACAAAAGAAGAGTTATTTTTTTTGAGGAGAGAAAACTGATTTTTCTATAAAATTTTATAAAAAAAAAATCGTTATTTTCGGAAAATCACGTCTAATTTCAAATATGTATGAGCGCTTCAGTACTTTTCCAGCATCTGATAGTAAAATTTGGACGATGAAGTACTGCACTGATCATCTTGAATATAAATTTTTATCTACGCAAAAAACAAAAACTATACTTCTTAAAACATTGACAATTGTATTTCAACTATTCAAATTAAGGCTGTAGAATATTCTCGAAAATATCAACTTCATCTCGTTAATTCCATTCAACTCATTTTTTGTCTCGATTGCTAATGGTTGTAATGGGAAGTCGGAAAACTTGCTCACCGATATGTGAGTTCTACAAAAACCTATCTAATATATATTACCTTTTATCATAGCATTATAAGTAATGATACTTTTATTCTTGATTAAATTAAAAATATGTTCAGCATATTGAACATCATGAAATTTCATGAACATATGTATTATTGAAGTCAATAGAACATTATCATTTCGATAATTATCAGGTATTTGATTAAATAATTTTTTTCCAATTTTTATTGCACGATCATTGGCGAGTTGTGCACATGCATTAAAAATAATAGAATAAGTAATATTATCTAAATTAAAATTTATTTGTTCAAATAAATCTAAAGCTTTTTCAGACATATTATTGTCGACATATCCTAAATTAAATTTTAGATCATTCAAATAATTATTTTAAATATATTACCTTTCATCATAGTACTATAAGTAATAATATTTTTATTTTGAATTAAATTAAAAATATGTTCAGCATATTGAACATCATGAAATTTCATTAACATTTGTATTATTGAAGTTAATACAACATTATCATTTCGATAATTATCTGGTATTTGATTAAGAAGTTTTTTTCCAATTTTTATTCCACGATCATTGGCAAGTTGTGCACATGCATTAAAAATAATTGTATAAGTAACATTATCTAAATTTAAATGTATCTGTTCAAATAAATCTAAAGCTTTTTCAATCATTTCATTGCCAATATATCCTAGAATGAATTTTAACATCATTCAAGTAATTATCTTAGGATATATTACCTTTCATCATAGTATTATAAGTAATAATACTTTTGTTGTTGATCAATTGAAAAATACGTTCAGCATTATAAATATCACTAAATTTCATTAACATATGTATAGCTGAAGTTAATAGAACATTATCATTTAGAGAGTTTTCTGATATTTCATTAAGAATTTTTTTCCCAATCTTTATTGCTCGATCATTAACAAGTTGTGCACATGCATTACAAATAATTGTATAAATAATATCATTTGGTTTTAAATACATATGTTCAAATAAATCTAAAGCTTTTTCAGACATATCATTACTGACATATCCTAAATTGAATTTCATATTGTTCAAATAGTTACCTTATATATATATATACATAGGACACTACAAAAGTTTTTTCATCCGCTTCTTCTAAAAGTCGTAGTTTGGGTTCAAATATTCTGTTATAATGCTTAGACATATTTACCATTATGGGCAAAATTTCAGTCTCATCCTTTGCTGTTGTCCATTATTTCTTTTATGTTAGTATCATGTCATTTTCTATACGCTACATAACAGGTGATTTATAATAAATGACTGAACTTTGCATTTCATGTCTTGATCCGTAAAAACATTTCATTAAAAACAAACAAAATATACCAGAAGATGCAACATGAGAAACTCTACAATGTTCTAAACAACCAATTTTCAATGCTGCTGCGAAAAGTACTTCGAAGAATTTCGCTTCTTTTTGAAAATAAAAAGTATATAATTAAAATAAGCTATTCTTTCTAAATTGTAGAGCTTTTCACGCTGCATATTTTGTTTTTTTTATATAGAACATATTTAGGGGTCGAAATATGAAATCAAAGTTCCGCCATCTATTACAATTCATCAATTAGCAAGTCGCATGCGTCTATCGTAAAAGAAATGATGGACAACAGCAAAGGATAAGGCTGAAATTTTGCCCATAATGATAAATATGTCTAAGCAGTATAACAGAATAGTTGAACCCAAACTACGACTTTTAGAAGAAGCGAATGAAAAAACTTTTGTAGTGCCCTATGCATATATATATGTATATGTATTACCTTTCATCATAGCACCATAAGTAATAATATCTTTCTTCTTGATTGATTGAAAAATACATTCAGCACTTTTAATATCACCAAATTTCATAAACATATGTATTGCTGAATTTAATAGAATATTATTATTTCGATAATTATCAGGCATTTGTTCAATAAGTTTTTTTCCAATTTTCATTGCACGATCATTAGCAAATTTTGTACATGCATGAAATAGAGTAATAAGTGTAATAGTATCTGGTTTAATTTTCATTTCATCAAATAAATCAAATACTTTTTCTGACATACTATTAGAAACGAGACCTATTTAGAAGAAATATTTCATGATTAAAAAAAATATATATATATATAGAATATTAACCTTTGAACATAACTGTATATATATGATTGGATTTATTTGTAATTGTAGAAAATATACGATTAGCATTATCGATATCATGACATTGCACTAATAATATAAATATATGTATGATTCAATGGTTAGGACTTATTTTAGTGCAGAAAATTTGAAAGTTTTTTCTGTTGATTTAGATTCATAAAAAGAATGACTTACTATAGAAACGAATTAATGATATTTGAATATAAGGATTATTGAGTGAATTTGTTGAAAGTTTTTTTTGAATGTTAATACCACGTTTATAATCTTGTAATATAGTACATGCTTTTATGGCCATGTTAATACTTAGATCTGTACATATTTCATAATTTTTATCAAAAAGATCTAAAGCTTTTTCATATTGTTTAGAATTGATGAGATTTTTTAATATTGAATTGAATTTAATTGATGATGAATTAAAAAATTCTTCATTTTTTTTTCTGATATAAAGATAATAGACGTGGAAATTGATATAATGAAAATCTAATATTTTTAATTTGTAACATGTTTTTATCTAAAATAAAATATAGAAATATGTCATTTTTCTAACAAAATCGATGCAAGAAATTATTTTTCTGAAGTTGATTGTTAAAAACTAAGCTCCTTTATTTTTTTGCTTGTCAATACATCGATTTGAGATCTCTCTATAGTTGACTCATACTCTTACACCAATTGGTCCATTTAATACAGCAATGAGAGTGAGGGTAAGAACGAGAATAAAAATATGTCTGATTTGCAGTAGTAACTATTTCCTGTGTATGATTTTTCTCAAAACAGTAATATCGATGTTGTCTGATTGAAGTTTTATGAATTCGATAGAGGGAGACACAATATATCTATCTATGTATATATATGTTAGTGTTCAAATCTTACGCGTCCAATTGCTTCTCTTAAAAAAGAATTAGGGAATGTAATAAGATGCCATTGCTGTCCCAGACATCTCTCTATTCTAGTAGTTAAGAGCAGGTTCGTGAAATTTACAGTGGAGACTAGTTGTCGAAATTTCTTGGTTTTTGAAATGAGTTTGCTGTTTTGAAAGACCATAAAAAGTTAGCTAGAAATCGAAATTTTGACAACTTTTCAACAATGTCTTCTAATACTTCGACCACATAATAGTTTTCATTCAAAACATAAGTCTGTCAAAAACTATGTCTTTTTGATTATTTTTATTGATGAAGTTTTTTCTCGCAAAAATTTCATCAAAATCATTGTCAAACTATACTAATCGATAGAGTGGAAGCTGCTCTACAAAATCCTATATTTCATATAGGTCGTTACTTTATCTCATAAATCGGAAAAATCCATTATAATAGATGAAATTGACCATTTTGTGGTGTATTTTACATGCTTTGTTTTATCCTTTTTGCTTCTGCTATGCAGCTAATTTTTAAGAATCTAAGGTAAATTTGATAAAGTTTTGTAGAGTGTTAAAAGATGCATCTTCTAGTAAAAAAATGTTGATTATGAAGTACTAGTAAGATTCAAAAAAGTCCATGACAATGTTGCTTAGAATACATCATTTTCAATATTTTCATGAAAATATACGTATCGTTTTTTATTAAAAGATCGCTTGTTCTCGAGAAAGTCTAACGAGGGAACATATCCAACTGTCAGACACCGTTCGAGTCCATATTTTGATTTTCAAATCAAGCAAAAAATATAAAAATAAACAGATTCTTCTATTTAATTTGGTTTTTTATAAAACAAAAGGTAAAAAGTTATTCTTACAAGAAGTGAAAAAAGGCATTCTCTGACTAAATAGATAGTTAACGGGCAAATCTATTAAGATAAGAATTTAAAATTACAGTGCAGGCCAATTGAATTTTCCCCTTCTATTTTTAAACATACTATATATAGGAAGAAAGTACGGGATGAGCTGCATTTTATGATATATTCGGCTTGAACAACAAATCAAGTTTGAAAGATAAAAGATTAATTGGAAAACAAAAATAGTGTTGCTTTTTTCTACAATCTATATCACGATCTAGATTATAATAAAAAAATCGTTAGGGTCTGTTGTAATATTCATCAATTCCATATGTAATACCACGTTTGCGGTAATAGTCAAGGTATGTCTGTTGCAACTAATAGATATGGCTTTCGAATTTATTATTTAAATGAATGCCAA
The DNA here is from genome assembly GCA_905250125.1 of Rotaria sordida. NCBI lineage: Eukaryota > Metazoa > Rotifera > Eurotatoria > Philodinida > Philodinidae > Rotaria > Rotaria sordida. The sequence continues at coordinate 18,037 of CAJNOL010001465.1, read as the reverse complement.
AGTAGATTATCCAATGGTGATAAATACTTGGCAGATGATTTTGACCTACAAAAGAATTTTCACAACTGATTTACATTTCCCAGCTCGTAAAGCTTGTATTATATTTGTTTGATTATGAGCCTGACTCTTGTCACAAATCAAAGAGGTATTGTCGATACACTTTTGTGGGTTTATTTTTCGATCAATTGTAATGTTTATGTGTATATATAGATATATAACAATCACCTAGGTATTGATAGATAATCGAACAAGAAAGAGAAAAAAAGAACAAAATATAGCGTCGACATTCTCACGTGCAAATCAACATAATACATAATTCAATATGATTCGATTGCCAACAGCGTAGCTTCAAAATGTGTTTCATCAGCAAAAAATTCTTGTCCTTTATCTATTAATTTGAATGTATTTATAGGTAGGATGTTACATAAGAATAAGCTCTGGACTATCAGAACTCATCGAATCTGTGTGTGTTGATATTAAAGCAATTAGAAAAGAAAATTCATTTAACTCACGCTATACATCGTAGAAAAAAAACAACACTATTTTTATTTTCCAATTAATCTTTTATCTTTCAAACTGAATATATCATAAGATGCAGCTCATTTCGTACTTTCTTCCTATGTATAGTATGTTTAAGAATAAAGGAATTAAACCAACAAAAACAAATGGGAAAAATTCAATTGACTCTCACTGTAATATGAGTGATATGAGAGAACAAGCATCTGGTAAGTTTTTTTTTTTGGTGCGATAGTTCGATTGATATGTGTGTTGCATTCGTATGTCTTATTCTTTCTACTCAAAAGATGTTCGTTGATAAAAGAAAGAATGAAATCGATAATAGAGAATAATGATTTATAGATCATTTGTATACATTGATAGAAGTTATTCTTCATATTCTAAAAAATCTTTGTAGATTTTAGATCATAATTATATTTAAACAATAGATTAATATATTATAATGTCACTACCGGTCGTTTCTCCATTACCATCGAATACGAACGATGAAGTAGCAGAATTAGCTGTTTTTTTTAATGAAACATTAGGCTTTTGTCCAAATAGTGTACTGACTATGCAACGTCGTCCAGCCATTGCTACTGCTTTTATTCAATTAAACAAAGCAGTGATGACTAATCATGGTCGTGTAACTAGTGCTTTAAAACGTCTTATTGGTTATGTTGCTAGTTCGAAAGCAGGTTGTCAATATTGTCAAGCACATACTATCCTAGCAGCTGAACGTTATGGTGCTAATTCAGAACAATTGGCACATATCTGCGAGTATTCTACTCATTCTGCTTTCAATGCTGCCGAACGGGCAGCTCTTGATTTTGCTGTAGCTGCATCAACAGTACCCAATGCGGTAAACAGTTCCATTATTGAAAATCTACGTCAGCATTGGGATGATGGTGAAATTGTCGAAATTTTAGGTGTAATCAGTTTATTTGGATATCTCAATCGATGGAATGATTCAATGGGTACTAATATGGAACCTGGAGCTATAAATGCAGGTGAGAAACATCTAAAAACACATGGATGGTCACCTGGAAAACATGCACAAACAAAACATTCATCTTAAAATCGTCTTAAACATTTAATTAATTATTCGGAACATTTATTAATAATTATTTATTGACATTTTAGTTCTCGAGCTTATCTTCAATATAATTTACATATTAATAGTTTTTTTTTCTCATTTTTTTATTTAAACGATCAATTTCGAATTGATTATATAAACAACAAATATCAATATTGAAAATTGTTTTGCTTAAAAGGAAGATTGTGTAGTTCATATGACTGATTAACAATAAACAAAGAACATGAACGAGGATATTTAAAATATATGTAGGACTGCATCTTTTCATAATTTGAGAGTCTCTTTCAAAATCTATTTGAATTAATTAAATTTACTCTTAAGACATAATTGCAATATTTGTTGTTCTTTTCTATTTTTAATTGAAAGAAAATGTTACAAGAAAAAAATTGCGTAAAATAATTCATATTTAAACAGAAAATATATCTCAATCATATTTGGCAGTAAGATATCAAACATTTCCAATCTGTCCAGTAAATTAAAGTAATTTCAATTATTTTTTTTCTTTAATTTTCAATAAAAATTTAGTACAAACATAGTTTTAGATAATTTACTCAGCGTAATATTATAGTACTAATAGCGCATCCCTAGTCGAGACTCTCTAGAAGAATTCTGGGAGAATCTCTGTCGTGAGTCCCTGGGAGAGTTAAGAGAGGATTCAGAGTCTCTCCAGAAGTCGCCATTGGAGTTCTCTGAAAAATGCAAGTTTATGAAAATTTTAGAGGGACTCCCCGAGAAGTTTTAGGAGAATCCTGAGATATGTAACTTCCACGGGGACTCCCCGGTGATTTCGTTGGGGAGAGTCGACTAGGGCATATGTTTTTTTTTTCAATTAACAATAAATTGATTACAACATTTGACTGAGTTATTTCAGACGGACATAGTATGGATTCCACAGGTCTATATTGTAGTCAATAATACATACATCTCAAACACATTATAATACAATGAATACTTCCACATGCTTATTTCAACAGTACGAACTCTGGAGATATATAAATATGAAGTGTGGTATCCATTTCGTCATACCTAATTCACTCAAAATAGTTAATTTAGGGATATATAGGTTATGCGAATTCAATAGGTTAGTATCCTAATAGCAACTTATGGATATTATGATATCTCTCATATCACCAACTAATGCGCAGAAACATTTATTCATACAGTTAAGATCATAGGCGTAAATCAAACATTAGAACCATTCTATTCTCAGTTTCTAACTAGAGAAAAAGCTAAAATTACAATATTTTCTGTCATATTTATAGTTATATCACGTAAAACATTATTTGAGATGTAAATTATCATATTATTTGTTAGTCATGATTTTGACAGTGTTTACTGATAAATAAATGTAAATATCTATGAACATGATGAATTAACATCAGTTTATCACGATTTATCTATATCTAACTATTGTTTTATTTTAATTCACATTTCATGTTTAATACTACATCGTGTTTTAAAATCTTTCTATAGTTTAGAGTGGTATGATATTTTGATTTGTCTGCTATTATTATTTCCAAAAATGCGAAACACAAAGAACTCTATGGTAGACTCATAATGCTGATTAGGTATTTTTCAGTCTTTTATCGATTTTCTATAATTATAAGCAGATTTCCATGAGATCTTGATCACATTCTACAAAAGTAATGTCCAAATTTCATGAAGTCATCAACATCGTTACACCTTTTTGTTCTAAATGTTTTTATAAAGAATTCTTCTCAAAACACTTTTGTTTTAACAGACACAAAATCACAATACTTTTAAGTAGTAAAGAAATACTATCCCTTACTAAAACAAGCTCAACAACAAAATCTCAATCTCATATCCGTAGCTCACGAAATGTGACACAATTGCTGGTAGGAATGTGAGTGTGACTCTCGCCGTTGTGTGCACTCCCACCACTAGCACCGCCACTGCCCATATCACAAACCCACACTCTTACATCCAACAATACCCACTAATCATTTTTTCTATGTAAACTTTAGGTTGTCAAAAAACTTATATCGTCACTGAAAAAGTATCTAACTGGAAACGTTCGTTCGCTAGAAAAAATTACCAACTAAAAGTCAATAAACCTTAGACATTTCATTCAAATTGATATTAGCCGTTTGTCAAAGCTATAGATTTCTCTTCTCTATGATTTTATGAGATATAAGTAAAAAAACTACTTAACTAAGCTGATTGAGTATTGCAATTGTATTAAAACTGCTAAGACTTCTGTATCTTCAAGATTGTAGAGCAAGTTATACACTCTCGAATATCTTATGTCATCATATAGAGCAATTTCGCTTAACAGAAAAGTCACAAACTCATGATAGTTCTGTTTTATTAAGTGATCATTGATTAGTCATGACATATACGAGAATAGAAACATTTCTCAAACTGAATATCAAGTTTAGCATTTTTAGCTTCAATCATTCATGAAGAATTCGATCTTTGTGTAGTGAAGAAAACTCAGATAGAAAAATTCAAAATTGTCCAAACAAACCAATTTTTGAGAATTCTCGACTTTTTATTGTCTAATATATTTTAAGTATATTTTCATGAAAACAAAATTTTTTTTTTACTATAACTATTATATTAAAATGTTTAGAATTAAAGACTCGAAAAAACTTCATCGAAGTCAAAAATCACTTTTCGACAATATGATTAAAATTTATTGGAAATACCAAAGTATAGTTATAGTAATAATCTTTTGATTGAAAATCAAAAAAAGAATAGTCTTGACTTGCTATTTTCTTTGATGAATGTTAAAGTTAAGAGGAATCTATATTTAGACAATAAGTATGTTTCGAAAATGAATTAAATTTTGCACGAGATAAAAAAGATAAATTCAAATTATGACGAATGTTTTCTATTGTTAGATATTCTTTGAGTCTCAAATTTTCTTCTCTCCCAAACCTATTGAGAGAGCTCGTGCTGAAAAATAAAGCTATCTGGTAACTTATATCTTTTCAGAAAAAATTAAAAATAGTTTCGTCGCATGAAATAAAACCACAATTGAATAACATACATTGTTTGCCTTGCTGTTTGAAATATGTGGCTCATTCATGGCTTCATATGCTGGCTCATTGTCTTTGAAGCTATCAACACAAGCTTAGGTAATGATATAAATTTCGTGATTTATACTACTCTGTGAATATTGATTTACATAATCAAAAAGACTATCATGTCATGTATGATAGATATTTTGATATACAGTTGTTTTAGTCCTATCAACGATTTCAGAGAAGAGTTTGTGCGCTAACAAGCATATTTGCAAATAAAATTGTCGAACCATGTGTACTATCACCCCCAGCGAATACTATACTGCCGAGTGCAGGTGCTAATACAAAAGTAATGTTTCATAAAAGTTAAAACATAATGAGATACTTTCACAAATGGTTGATGTTTATTATTAGAAATATTTGACAAAGAGAATAGAGTTATAAAGTTGTATGCTCTCTAGAAATTTCAATGAATCTTTCAAAAATGAACGAAAAGTATATTTCTTTTCTAAATTTATATTTTCAAAAAGCAACTCCTCAAAAAATATCTTCTGTTATGTATTGTATTTTATGGATTCGTTTTGTTTCCTAGCTTCAAGTGTCAATAAACCAAAACTTAGTGAATCCGCATCGTGGAGCTCGAATCCAATCATAATTGCAAACAGTACTACTACAGATATGAGTCCTTTTAGCTTATTCATTGGCATTAATGACACTCTTTATGTGGCTGATCGAACCATGAAAACTATTCATATATATCCTGAAAAAAGTGGAGACTCAACAAAAACTATTGTCAGTAATTTTACTTTTTCAACTGGTTTCTTTGTTACAATTACTGGTGATATATATATCGATAATGGAAATAATAGTCATATTAGCAAATGGTCCTTCGATACAATCTCTAATAACATTATCATGTATATGAATAGAGAATGTATTAGTCTTTTT
>CAJNOL010001465.1:0-12411 GCA_905250125.1 Rotaria sordida | reverse complement strand
GTATCATAAGTCTTTGAATAAATTTCACAGGTTTCAAAGCACTTAATAGCTTGATAATTAAGAGTTGTTTCAGTATGATTTATTTCTAAAATGAAATATGGGATGATAGATTTTGATTAATTTCATTGTACAGATAATAAATATTCAATAAGAATAGCCGTACTATGTCAATCCTTGAAAGGCTTAGTATTATTTTGATATTTTTAGATGAAACGAGCATCATACCAGAAGAAACATCGACTGAAATCAACAAGGAAGAAACATCAACCGAAATCAACAAGGAAGAAACTACAAGTCAGTATAGTAAGTAGTTCTCTTCTATGTAATATAAAAAGAAATGATTTAATTTATCCAGTACAAAGCACAATTCAAACAACTATTGGTAAGACAACAACAACAACACACTCTACTACGAGTTCAATCATTGGAAAAAGTAATTATCTGTTCACATGAGGAGTATGTTTGAAACTTTTTTTAATGTATTTTATATTAGCTTGTTCTCGACCTCTTATCACACTTTTTCCAAGTCCGTCAAGTCTTGAAAGTCCTTTACAATTTCGACGAAGTCAAGACTTTTACATCAGTGCAACGCTTACATTAAATTGTGCTGAATCGCTTGACATTGAAAGAAAATGGTCAGTCTTTGAGTGTACTCCGAATTGTTCTATTGAAGCCAAAATTGACTCATCAATAAAGTTAATTCTAAATGAATTATTTATTCCAGCAAGAACTTTATCTTATGGTGTTTATGAATTAAAACTAACTGTAACAATGACTGCCTCATCTAATCTTATTTCATCAGAGTCTTCTTTTGTTAAAATCAATCCATCAGGTATTACTGCCAATCTTGTTCAATTCGGTACATCCTTGATTACAAGCAGTTATGAAGAAGACCTTATACTCAATCCTGGTAATTTTTCGATCAATCCTGATGAGACTACGTTCAATGCTAGTGTAAGTGTTGATATTGTTATTATTCGAAAATTTTTTTAAATCTCATAAAAATATTTCAGGATTGGACCTATCAATATAGATGTAGACTTTACAATACAACAAATATGGGAACGGATACTTATATCTATGATAATACTAGCTCATGTTTTTCAAATCAAGCAGGTACTAACATCAAAAATCAATTTGTATTATTAAATGGTCAATTTTTCGTTTAGATGTATCAGCATGGCGATATAAGCCTATGAATGATTCTCAATCATCAGTGAGGATTCAAGCTAGATCATTAGAATATAATCGTATATATCAATTCAGTGTTTTTATGATTAATCGTCGAAATATTACATCTCAAGCCACTGGTTATGTACTTGTAAACGTCGAAAATACTCGTACTCCGATCATTGCTGTAGCGTAAGTTGTCATTCTTTTGATAGTCTATGATTTTTAACATTCATTAAAATATGTAGTTGTGTAATTTCAACAATGTGTTCACCAAATCTACAATATCAATACATTAATCCAAGTACACAGATTGCTCTCTTTTCTGTTTGTACTGGCAACTGTAGACCGATAGCAAATATTCATTGGAATATTTATAAAGGTTCAAATGATTCATTGGTGGCTGCTGTTGTTGAATGGACTCAATTTAATCATATGAATTCTTCTCAACATCTTCATTTTCTTGGTAAGAATATTTAATTGATAAAAATTTTTTCAATAAATATTCTTTCAGGAGTAAATACAACTAATTTCACTGCTATCAATACATTATTTACTAAAAATCCAAATATTAGTTATTGGCGTTTTGAAGTTGTTTATTCATTTTATAATGAAACAAGTTCGAGTGCATTAGATTTTATGATTAATCAACCACCTGAAAATGGTTCTTGTTCGATTGATCCTCAAAATGGTACAACAACTACTTTATTTATAGTTAATTGCACCGATTGGTTTGATAAAGATAATATCTCAGATTATTCATTTTATCGTAAGAATATACTCTTGAACATAGACTAGAATATTTGTTCTTTTTTCAATCATAGTTTGGTATGAAAAGTCTTCTGAACTAGTGATGCTTGCTTTCACAACAAGTTCTACCTTACAAATAAGATTACCGCCTAGTGATGACAATACATCAACGCTTAACTTAACAGTTCATATTCGAGATACACTCAACGGTGTAAGAGAATTTTATCTAGAAGAACGTATTGTCGTTATCCTGAATGAAAGTTCCATTAACACATTTATTGATTCTATACAAAATACAAACAATAATGATCCTATCGTTCAAGCTCTTGCTAGTGGTAATCAACATATTATTGCACAAGTAACTACTATATTTTCACAAGAATTAAATAAGAGAAATAAAAAAAGCTTGGAAACAGCTATAGCAAGTAAATACGCCATAGATTATCTCTTTCATAGTATTAAAAAAATTTTTTTTAGATGGCATTCCTGCTGCAAAAATTTCAGTATCACCATTAGGTAGCAATAGACGATCTGAGGTATAAATTATTTCTTTTTCTTTTGTTTGATATGTTAATATTATTAATCGAATAGGCATTCGAACTAACAAATAATTCAATCATTGATGAATATATTAAAAAATTGAATGTGTTAGCAAAGATACGTGATTATCTCATCAAAATAAATACCAATCTTGCAATCAACTCTATAGATAGTATTAAATTGCGAGCAAGCAGTCTTGTGCAATTAACTGAAGCAACAAATGAACTCACAAGAACAGCATCTGTACCTATATTTGTCTTTCTTTCATTTAAATTATATGTCTTTTTAATAAGATACTCGCATCACAGAAATGTTATGAACTTGCTCGTACACTCAAAGCTATTGCTATGAGAGTTTCCTATGAAGACGCACAATATGCATCTACTCGAATTTCTTATTGTATTAATAATGTTTTAACTGTAAGAATTTTATCATTACATGAAAATCAAATATCTGTTTTTAGGCTATTAATGCACCATTACAACAACGAGGATTTATTCTTAATGCTGAATCAATTTATGAAGATAGTACTGTTGATGATTATGAGACTGATCTTGAACTTATGGAATTAAATTTAAGTAAGATTTCTTTTTATGAAACATAATCCAAAAGGAATGTTGAAGTATATAGGATAGAAATTTGTACCGCTCCCTTCTAGTCCTACAAATCTTCGAAACGCGCTCGCAAGGAAGGGCTAGAAATGAGGAACAAGTTCATCTTGAGAAACAACGTATTCATTTTTACTAGGAACGTGTTGGAGTCCGTTCCCATGTAATTCGAGCCGGACAAAAACCGCCAGTTGACTGTTCAGTTTAATATGCGCTATACCCTGGTCGACTCTGCCCAACGAAATCCCTGAGGAATCCCTATCGTGAGTCCCCGGGAGAGTTGCATATCTCAGGACCCCCCTAAAATTCTTCGGGGAGTCCCTCTAAAATTTTCATAAATTTGAATTTTTCAGAGAATTCCAATGGTGGCTTCTGAAGATACTCTGATAATACTCCTCAATTTCCTGGGGAGTCTGAGATTCCCCTCTTAACTCCCCAAGGAACTTACGACAGGGATTCTTCTAGCGAGTCTCGACTAGGGATAACGGCGACTAATCGTCGATTTTTTTGACAATGTTGCATCATCCCAGATCAAACAAGCACGGTCGTAAACGGTTATATACGGAGAAATACGGTGATTTACATGGACCACTGTTACGATCGTTTACTATCCTAGTATACGGAGTTCGTATATGGTCTCCGTTTTGCTCCGTATATGATCGTATTTCGCTGTATACGGTCACGGTGATATACGACCGTAATACTAAACCATGTAAACCGTCAAAATACGGTCGTATCATAAACGTATGCAGTCATTTACAGACGTATACGTACTCCGTATTCATTGATCTGGGAATATTTTTGAAGTCTGGTAAAACTGATCGAATTGAGTCGACTTGGATGCATTCTGAAAATGTTGATGCGCCTGAGTCGCTTGTACTAACCACAGAGCTCAAATCGACTCCAACTCATGTCGTCCATACTTCATTAAAACCGACAATTCCTGGTGGTTCTGAGGAAAACCAACGATTGGACTCGGTTATTCTTCATATATCTTTTTTTTATTATTTTATTAGTAAATTAATATTTTTAGTCTTGGAAAAGCTGATTCCAACCTTAAAAAATCGACTTCATCATGAAACAGTAAATTCTATTAGATGCAGCCACATGTTTTCTCATTGATCAAGTAGTCTAACGAATGACTATTTTTATGGTGTCATCTTTGATAAAAACTCAAACTCGAAAACTATGTGAATATGCATGATGTAGCTGGTACAGGAAGCTTCAGCGTATCGACAATATAGAGAGGAAGTGATTTCGGCCAAAATTTGTCAATTTTGTAAGAGTAAAAAAATTTGATCCATTGTGACACGAAAGAAAAATTCAGATGGAGAACCGCGGTTAACCGTCGGTTTTCGAGTGGTCAGAATGACATGGGCCAAGATATATAGAAAAAAAACACAACCTCCCTGCGATTAGCAACAGCAGCTATATCGTGTTTCACATTTTAATTCCGCAGAGATTGGGCCCACAGCCTTTTTTTTATGATGACAAGTGATTGTTAATTAAATTTATATGTATATAGATTTACTTACTAATCAGGATGATTTTTCAAGAGAAATATTGAAAGAAAATCGAATTCGTTATAATCAAAAGAAGACAGTAAGTTTGAAGTACTCATATTCTTTTTCTTTTTGTCAAACTTTTGAATTTCATAGGCAAATGAAATTGGTAAACAAGCTAATGCAACTTTTTCATTAATCACTACAATACTAAAAATTCATTTAAATATTGGACAAAACATAAGCATGAACTCAGCATCATTATTAATTAATATAGAAACTACAACAATTGAATCTTTATCAAATAAAATAATTAAACAAGTTGATCAAGCACAAATTCATATTCCATCGAATTTCGAATCAAATATACCAAAAAATACTACAATATCGCTTCGAGTAATTTATTAATTTTTGAATACATATCTACGTATTTTGTTTATTTAGTCAACAATGCATTCATTAGCTCCAGCTGGTGCTTCTCAATCATCAGCAAATACAAATATGTCAACAGCTATTTCATTATCTTTACTTGATATTTCTGGAAAGGAAGTATCTATTCATGCTAGTAATAAACAACCAATCGAATTTTTTATTCCTCGAGATCCAAATTTTATATTACCAAAAAGGATTTTACAAAATGTTACTTCAAAATCTAATGAAGAACTATTTTATTTAACTGTCATTCATACAAATGAATTTATAACTAATAATAATTTGACAATGTCTGTACATTTTGAAATACGACCACTTGATCGTAGTCTCGGCTATATATTTATCTATAAATTTGATGGTACACCTTATTTGAATAGTTCGAAAAAAAATATTGATGGCTGGTCTTTATTCTGTCCATTGAGTAAGTATTATTATTATTATTATTATTCTATTTAAAAAATTAATCTTTACAATAGATTTAACAGAAGATGGTATTTATAAATATTTTATTGATAACCGAAAAATATTATATCATAAATTGATTGTATTTGGTTTACGAGAATTAAATTCAACAGAAATTGATAATTTCTGTCAAAATACGTCAATTAGTAATAGTCCACCTATAATTGATGAACCTTTGAATTTTACATCTGACTATGAATTACGTATTTATACATCTGGTTGTTATTATCTTGATGAATATAATAATTGGCAATCCAATGGTTTATGGGTATGATTAAACTTGTTTTTAAATATATTCAATATTTCTATATATTAAATAGGTTGGTCCATTGACAGATTATAATAAAACACAATGTTTTTCTACCCATTTAACTACATTTGCTAGTAGTTTTCAAGTTTTATTTCTTTCGATTCATACAAATGAATTTAATCTTAAAAGATATCTTACACAATTCAATCAGTTAGAATGGTTTACAAGACATAAATTTTTTAGTCATGAAGAATATATTTTCAAACAAATTGACCAACCAAGGGTAAGGTCTTTCTTTTATCAGCTATTTAATAGTAACGATAAGTAATCTTTTTCTATCAATAGAATGATACGACACATAACAAAGAGTTTGATCCTTTTCAATTATCATTTTATCAAATGTGCAGTAATTTGGAACTTCAATAATGCCTCCTAATCGTAATCAAGATACTTTTTTCCTATCGAATAATCTCATTTATTCATAAAATATTTATTTATTTTTTTCTAATTTGCATCAATAAATATCGAATCGACATCTCAGCTATGTTTAGTTTTTCTTTTAAATATTCAATACAGATCAAAGCAATTCGTCAGTTATTCTTCTATATCTAAATATATGGATGTCTATAAGAAATTTTAAAATATTTCATAAAAATGAAATGATTTTCATACAGAATTTTTTCACTTTTTTTCATTGTACATCGTCAATTAGATTTCATATTTATACTGCATATACTAGATGATATAACTCAAAGATACAACATATGATCAGTATCTAGATGTAGTAATTTATTCAAAAGTGTACAAATACAGGGCGGTCAAAATTAAGGTAAGAAGTGTGAGTTCTAACGAAATGTTTATTAAAGAAATAGAACTAGAAAATGATACACACACACACAATAATAACGTACTTGTGAAATATTTTTAACAATGAAGTTTTTCACAAAAATTGCTTAATCTGTTCACCTTCTAAGTCTACTCAAAGCTGCAATTGCTCAGGGACTGATTGACACGCTCGTCGATATAATTCCATTGGTAAGTTTCGTATTTCTATAATAATATCATTCTTGAATGCTTGAAGAGTTCGAGGTCTTTGATTAAACTTCACACAAAGAAAACAGTTGCAGTCAAATCTGGAAACCGTAGTGGTCAATCAATTAGTTCACGTCGACTGATCCATCGATTAGGAAGCTTTTTATCCAAGAAGTTTCGCACAGACTAAGCATAATGAGCTGGAGTTCCATCCTGCATATAGAATATTTCTTCGAAATTCATTCAATATTCAATAGCAGGAACAATTTCTTTATTCAGCATCTCCACATAGCTATGTGTAGTAACAGTGTCGCGAAAGAAGAACGGATTTATGATACCTCAGTCTATACAGTAACACCCAGAGCATTCATCTCTTGCTTAATGACGATATGAGAATTTTCTACAGCGTAGTAAATGCAATTATGTTGATTGATGTGCCCATTCAACTTGAAAGTAATTTCGTTGGTCCAAACAATTTGGTCAGGCAACGAAGTCTGATGCGGTCAGCTGTGAACGTTCACTTATGATGAAAAATAATCTGAAAACGATTCAGCATTATTAGGTTGCAATGGTCATTTACTGCTTATTTTTATTCGATCATACTACATACAGTGTTCGAATAAAAACGTACAGTTAGAACTGTGCATAAAGGCAAGAATATGTATATATGATTAATAAAATATTAATTGTATTTATGAAAGTTTATGTAGATTGAGACTGTCCATAGTCAATGTAGCAATAGTATCTTTATCTAATTGAATTGCATTCCATATAATATTCAATGTTGGTGTTTTGATTTTGTATTCTTGCAAGATTTTTCCATCGGATGAAAAATGTAAAAGACGAGGTTGTAATAATTCCATAACAATCCATTGATCATTATTTATCGAACAACAATGAGCAACTGTATTGAGTGGAACAGACCATAAACGTTCGAATGTTATTGATGAATATAATTCGAAGCGTCTTTGAAAAGCATGAATATTCGAGATAATAAGAGCAATTTTTTCATTCGCACAAGTAAATGTAAGAATACCTTCATATCTTGAGTATAAAGCTAATAATTGCCATTCTCTAACAAATTCAATTGTTGGTCGAAGTGTATATTCGTAGAGAGATGTAGACATATCTCCAGTTGATAAATACAAAGAAGTATCTGAACATGATCCAGATGACCATTCTCTGTCGTTAATAGGAGCAATCTGACATTGATGAAGTATCATTGTATTATCATCGAGAGTGAAAATAGTTTTTTCTGTAATAAGAATAAATTGATCAAGTGTTGATGACCAACAAATATCAACATGAGCATAGATCCATGGTATCTCTTTAACAAGTGTTAATTGTTTATCAAATAAACATAAATTAGGTTTTTGCTTTAGTATTATATGTTTATCATTACAGGCTATAGATACAGAAGTTTTATCCTTGATTCTAATAGTTCGATATGGACGTTGAAAAGGAAAAAGATTTTGTCGCTGTATTTTCTGTTGAAAATCTTTTGTTATTTTGTTGTCTCGCCTAGGTTTACCGACATTGAGTTCAACTTGTTGATGATCAGTTATTTCTTCAGATTGTTGATTATTTCCATTATCGAGACATTTTATTCTTTGATAAACATTTCTAAACCATTTGTTAAGAATTGTGAAACAAGATCGTTTTGTCAAAGATCGATTATTAGATTGTACGGAAACTAAATCTATTTCATTAACTAATCGAGGAGATTCATTTGAACGTTCTTGAAAATAATCATTGTTTAATGTATGAATTGAATGTTCGTACATGTCTATAGAGGATGAATGTTGTGAAGAATGAGGTTCCAAGGAGAACTATGTCTTTCTATTATTGATTAGTCTATATTCAGTAGAATAGAATATTAAGTTTACTTGACATCATATGAAAAAATAAAAATCACGTACACACGTAGTATTCCACTTTTTCTTTTCTATTTCAATACCACTTGTCTTTTATACACAAAAAAAAACGTGAACAATCGAAGAATATATATGATATATACTATCATATTAAATTTTTATTAAAAAATCAACTATATTCAAGTGTTTATAATTTAATTTTTATGTTTCATGAAGTTTTTATATAATTCTATCTTTATATTTCAGATGTTAAGCTCAATAAAAATATTTCTCTATCTATCAATTCATTGAATATAGAATGATAGAAAATTTTAATATCTAATAATTGAATATCATTGATGGAAAATAATTATGTAACTATTGAAAAATCTCATATTTTATCAAAAATATATTGACACGTGTACCTTTTTCTCCATCTGTCACATTCACATAAAAGCAATTAATGATTGAAGGTTAGACACATAGTCAACATAAAAATAAGAACATCTGTTCGATATTCTACTTCGACTACAAGAAATTTACATCAGAAAGTAAGAGATGAGCTAGATAAAATAATGCGAACCCTATTCACAAAAAAGAAAATTTAATTGGTAAATCGATGCATTTTATCAACTGAAATAAACTCATAGGTACATCATGTAAAACATAGAATGTTAAAAAGAATAGAGATAAAATGTTATATCCAATAATGATTTTAAATAATCTTAAGTAGTAATGATTTAATAATGAAAGAAGTGAGTTTATTGTAAAACAAAAAAATGAAAGGTTCAAATTTGAAATATTGGATGAATGATTAGTAATATTTTTTTTTCTTATTCTTATTTATTCAAATATATGTCAACGATTTCCAAGGTTAAATTACTCAAATAGATAAAACAGATTTTTTTTTTATTGATTGATTATCATCTGTTAATAAATATTTCAATGTCATCATTGATAAAGCAATAACTTTCAAAATGATTGATGTTTTGCATTTTGACCTTAATAACTTAGGCGTCTTTACTTAACTATTGAAGATGAAATATATTTTTGAAAAAATTAAATTTAGTAATCAAGTAACAAAAGAAAGAAATTTAATTATTGATACGATTCCTAGGATTCTAACTGAAGATTTCTCAATTGTGAAGGAATGATTTAAATTACAATGCATGAATTTTGATAGATTTGAAATGCTTTGCATGAAAGAATTAATCAAGTTCTCACTTTCATTGATAGCAATTTATGTGATAGATTAAATATGAACTTAATGAAACATATAGGAATTCGAATACATCAAATAATATTTCATTAGATAACAGTTCTAATATCGTTCTGTGAGCTATGAAAAACTAACGACGTAATATGACACATTATATATGTCAAATAAAAAAATGTGTTCTTTCTTTTTATATGCTTTACAAGATCATTTATCTTTTCACATAAAACAACATAAACGTCACTAATAAATAACCTACGTCAGCTTTTTTAATTTTTCTATGACATATGTATTAATTCAATTGACAACTATAATTCTAACGATGAAAGTGATATTCATATAACAGAAAATTTATAAATCTCACTTGTTCATTCATATTATGTGAGGGTGTGACCGTAGATCTTATGTTTATTCACACTCATACTTACAAAGCTAATATAGAATGTGAGATAAATCACAATGAAAAACATTTCTAAAATCATCCGTTCTTGATCTCGATAACCACTATACAAAGTTATAGAAGTTTACATTATGAAAATTTCAATTATATAAATCCTGCTAACTCTAATTGGAGATTACGGATAGCATATTTATTTTACTTTTTCTTGAGGTAAATATATTTTACTTAAATAAAAGTAAATATTGTATAAATTGTGTTCGAATTATCTAATAAATATTGAAGTTAATATTAGGGATGTACAATTCATACTCACGCTCATATGGATGTGGCCCTTCGCTGTACCCATATCCAAATCCACACCCTCGAGGGAAATATGTCACGCGGAACAGTCAACATATTGTGTCAAAAATTTGTCATATTCTCAGAAAAGAAAAGATTTCAGTTTGTTTCGATGCAAACGGTGACATAAAAGATAGTCTGTGCAGTTCGATAAATGGCAACAATACGTAGTGCCTCGAAATCTAGCTTCGAAATTCTCTTTCATCAGAAGCGGCATCAACCATCTCAAAATTGGCGGTTGGCTTATCGTTCATTTCAGAAAATATCTAATATTCATGTTGAAACTATTTTTGCAGCATTCAAAAAAGTATCTCAATGATATAACACTCTGCAGCGTTTTATTTTATCAAAGATCGATAATCATCAATTCGAAATTTTCTGAAACTTCATTTCCAACTGACAGTTCTCTCTAATTCTTATCTCCAAAAGATTTTTTATTTTTGTTCTGATCGTGAATTTGAAGTTTTCCAGTTGGAGACAGACCAGTAAACTCATGGTAGTCTTTCTTTCGATATCATTCCATCACTTTAGAATAGAAAATGGTTAACTTCCGATTCTCTACATTCCAATACCTTTCATCAAGTTTTAAAACTACTAAAAATATGAATAATAGTCTCAGATTCGAACTCCTCACCAACAATTGTCTGTGGTCAAGTTTCCTTTATGAAAACATAGTAGATTATTCTACTAGTGAAGTGCTGCTGCTTTCAGATAGGGAGACAGATGAACAAACAAACATTTCTATATGTGTGATCCCATCTTTCATAACAGGTAGACAAAGGAACGAACCTTATAATCTGAGTTAAAATTTAATTTATTTTTAGACTACCACGAACACAATACGTTCGTTCTCAAATCAAAAACCCAATCATTATGATCAAGCGAAAAGTGGCGTCTATGTTTATTTATGGTAGACGAACAACGAAAAAAAACAACAAATTAGACGACAAATATAAGGATAAGCGAAAAAAGGAGTATTGAAAACAGATTACAACAACAGCAACTTAAATTGATTACAAAAGCAACAACACTTTATAGTGACAAGCAACACCTTAATAACTGCGCAGTGTTGAATGATTGTTATTGTACATTTAGCACACATAGTTGACTTACATGATGAACAGTACTTCCGAATGTTTGTCAATGTAGTATATCGGTTTTTACCTGCTATGTTTTCTGTCAAAAAAAACTGCATAGTGATAAGTGCTAGTTGTTTATAGTTTAGTTTACCGTTTCTTTTGTATATGTCAATCAAATGCGACCGTATATATTTCCAATTAACTCTTTAACAGTTTTACGAAATTTTGAACCGGTTAGTAAATAAATAAAAAATCCAAATGTATTTTTGAAAAATGTACATGACAAGCCAAAGGCAAGTAATATATTTGTCTGTCCAATGGCTCTGCATGTAAGAGGTGGAACATAATTAATGTAAATTTGAAAAAATAATGTTGGAAATATTGTTAGAGGAAATAATACATCCAAAAGTATTAATGCCAATGTAACAGAATGCATTTGATCAGTTTGACATTTTTTGTTTGGAGAATAGCCAGCGGATACCATTGATTCAGCTGATGATGAACGTCTTTTTTTCTTATCATTACCAAAAAATACCCCATCTCTTATTTCGTAAAGATTTTTTACAATAATAATACAACATATAGTTATAATCAGACATGGTATAATACCGAAAATCAAACCATTGTAGATTGGCCAGATTTTTTTCCAAAAATAACGATAGGATTTACTTGTTGTTGTACAATGACATAAACGTCCATCTGTTAAACATAATGCTTTTGATGGAACTTTAGTAATTATTGGTTGATTATAGAATAATAAAAAATGTAAATTAAGAAT
>CAJNOL010001464.1:43116-55412 GCA_905250125.1 Rotaria sordida | reverse complement strand
ACACCCACAGCCACAGCCACAGCCGCAGCCACAGCCACACACCCACACCCACCCTTTTCGTAATTCAACATCCTTATTATTATAAGCATTGGATTAATTGGTAAATAAATCTGTTTTACATATTCATGATATATCCACAGAAGGTCTTATGCACTATTATTTATGTTAATCAGCTCACAAACAATGACATTGATTATCTTGAAAAATTATAACCTGATCAATTTTTTGAAGAAAACTAGAAAGTCTGACGCCTGTTATTCTTAATTGCTAAGGTCTGTAATGGGGAGAGTGTCTGTAATGGAGAGCGGGAAGGGGAGCCGCAAAAACTTGAACTTAATACTTACACTCAGTATTGTCTTCGAAAATATGTGTGAGTTCCACAAAAATCCACATCCAGATTCGATTAGCCTTCTTACCTTCGATAGAAACTTCACAAATGCCATTATTTCTCAACGAAAAACTGTTCAATGATGTAAAAGCAAAGTGCGAAATAGTCAGAGCCGTATCGAAGGGTCCCATTTGACCACTGCCATAACCATTCTTGAAATCTTAAGATTCAATTTTCCGTTCAGAAAGTGTCTATGTGACGACGTCATTGTATCCCAAAGTTTCTCATATCTGCTTTCCGTTAAACTGCCTGCTGCTTAAAGGAAATCGTTACCTCTTGATAAATGGTAATCCTCACGTACTCGAACTAAATATCTTCTGATCCATACCCAAATCGACAAAAAATAACCCTAAGTAGCACCGTCGGTCTATCCAAAAAAGCCAGTACATGTCAAATCATGCCTAATTCCTGTCCAAGTCCCATTATACACCATGAAACGAGTATGGTCATTGGACGAAAACACCTGTTACAACGTGATAAAAAAACTTGTTAGCCTAGCCACTTTGGGAATGGAATGAGGAGCTCACTTATGGCCTTAAGTTTAATTCTACTAACACACATATGTAACTTGCAAAACGTGTAGCATATTTTAGTTGTTTTACAAGACAACTGATCAATGAAAAAAATTATGTTACTTATTTTTTTCTCATTAGTTCTTAAAATGTGTAATGGGGAACTGTCTGAAATGAAGGCTTCTCTATAAATGGTAGGGAGGGAGAGTTTGAAAACCTAACACTTAAAACTTACACTTACTATTTTCTTCGAAAATACTTGTGAGTTTCACAATATAAGTCAAAGCAATCTGCCAACAATACGAACCATGAATTCCTACTTATCTATCAGAAAACTATAGTATCCACTCAGAACAGGCCTTTAACCGCAAAAAGCTGAATCCTTGAAAGTCACGCGAGACTTATGAGATTCTTTTTAAGCTCTGTCAAAACTTCGATGTACCTTACTAAATCCCCGTAAGAAACAGAAGCAGCCCGTACGATAGCTCACGGAGCATTATAGCTACGTATCCATACTCCATCCCCTCCTCCCTCCTTCCTTTGGATGGTCGCTCTTGAGGACTTATAGCCACTCCTTAACCAAACTTCATTCACAGTAGCGGATCCTACTGCGAATAGTAAAACGAGACTTATGTATACCTCAGGATAGTCTATGAACAGTTGTGATTACCCCTTAGAATAGCTCATGAACAGTTTTGAGTATTCACCTATTAAAGCCAATGATGAATTATATCTTCTCAGTCAGATAATTATAAACATTAGAATGTACTATTTCGATAATACCTACTTTCATATATTATACAAACTGGACATACACAAAGTCCAAACTCAATACCTAAACCCAAACCCAAATTCCCAAACGGTTTCGGTTTGAGTTTGTGTTTGGTGCATGCCTAGATGCGACTCATCCTTTCAGTAGAGGGTTGACAGCGCTTGCGCTGCGTTACTTGTAGTTACTGACGAGAAGAAGAAACTGTAAGCGCTACAATACAATAATCTGAACATTAAATAAAAAATTTATAGAGAAAGAAACAAGATATTTTATCATAAAACAGCATATAAGAAATAAGAATAAGTGTTATTTGAAAATATAATCAATCAACGTTTTCTGTTAAAAAGATTTTTTAGAATAGTATTTTAGTCGTTAGATACAGGGGTTGTTATGACCAAACTAAGGATAGATTTATTCGAACGTTCACCATGCATATACACTAGTCTCTTTTTATCGACGATAAATCCATAGAAAATTACAAGATATACACACAGTATTCTCATTTCTATTCAATAATGCAACGTATTCAGCATAGCGTTGCACTCAAGGGGAAAAGAGCGGATTTGGGATTTTGAGATTATTTCGGATTTCTTCAAATTTTTTTGGATTTTCGGATTTTCTTGGATATTCCGATTTTTTCGGACTATTTTGAGTTTTTAAGGTTTTTCTCAGTCTCTTTGTTGGATATTAGATTAATTTCAACATACCATCACTACTCCTTTTCATATGAGCTACCGCACAGGTTCCTACAGCTACTCAGTGGGATGCACTTGAAGCTCATGAAGCCCTACCATACGACCGAATCAATAGGACCTCAAGGGCTATCGTATGGAAATACCCATCAGTCCTCATAGCCTTTCCTATAGTGGTACCAATAAGTCTGTATGGTCTATCCTATAGAGAGGTCCAGAAATCCTCATAGTTTATCCTACAAGAGAACCCACAAATCCTTATGACCTATCTTATGATAGTATGCATAGGTCCTCATGATCTTTCCTATAATGGCACCAGTAAGTCTGTATGATCTATTCTATGGTGGCATCCGTAAGTTCTCATCCCCTATCCTATGAGGTATCCATAAGTCCTCATGCATTATCCTAGAGTGGTACCCATTAGTCCATATGGCTAATTGATGTTTGATGTAGTTAACTTTTCAAGCACTGTCTTACGGTAGTTCTGATTCCTCTTCAAAGGCTCTTCCGTGGAGAAATCTTGGGCACCGCTAACTGTTCAAGAAATATCTAGCATTGGTCGTCGTAGGTTTTCAAGAGCTTTTAGGCACAGGGCGCGTAACTGTTATACGGATGCCACTCATCCGTTATTCACTAACTGGAATTTAATGTAGTATGAAATACTGGTTTATGGATCGCGTAACAATCGTGTATTTAAATTTTTCCCTTAAGAAGTAGAAATGGATTCTTCTTTTCAGCTCGACGTAATTGAGAAACGTTATGAAGTGGTTTTACTTCACAATTAGTATTATTTCCAAGCCATTGCGTTTGACAAATTGGGCTTAACTTTTATTTCTCTTTAATCAAACTGTGACGATTTTCAGATAGAAGAAGTGTTAATACTGATGGAATTATGCTTTATTGAGCTTCTTCATATCATCAATCGTCAACTGTGACGATTTATGATAGAAGGTATGTTAGTGAAGATGGAGTTACACTTTATTATAATCCTTCATATCATACAATTGCATCATTTACATATGAAGCACACGTTTATACACATGAGTTGAATAAGAGATAATAAAATGAAAGATGAAGAGGCCAAGGAGAGAACAACGTAAGGAAGAACAAGTGATGAGGCCAAAGAGATTACAATATAAGAGTGAACGAGTGAATGGTGATATATATTGAGAAGCGCAGTACGACAGAGAGAGAACAAGGTTCAATCAATCTTAGATAAATGTAAGAGTAACGCGATTATGAACACTGTATTATTGATTGTACAAGAACACACTGAGAAAGTAAAGATATCATATAAGATAATATGCCGATTGGCACACAAACATGGAGTGAATTTTAGGTGCGTCACAGCTTCAGTTCCACAGCTCGCAAGAGCTCAGTCGAAGAGATGGTAGACAGCATCAGCTCAGCGAACGGAACCGAAGCTGTCACAAATCTAATTATAGATACCCTATAGGATAGCTTTGAGGACTTATGAGTAGTATGTCCATACGATAGGCGATGAGGACATATGGTTATCCGTCATAGGATAGGCCTCAAGGATTTGTGGATGCTCTATAGGGTAGACGA
Organism: Rotaria sordida; assembly: GCA_905250125.1. Classification (NCBI taxonomy): domain Eukaryota; kingdom Metazoa; phylum Rotifera; class Eurotatoria; order Philodinida; family Philodinidae; genus Rotaria; species Rotaria sordida. Next base: position 51,479 of record CAJNOL010001464.1, on the reverse strand, counting down.
TCATCACTTATGAGTACATTCATAGGACTTCCCTAAAGCACTGATGGGTAACCAATAATATAAGTTTTCAGAACTTATGTGTATCTCCATAGGATAGGTCTTGTGGAATTATGGGTACCCCATATGATAGACGATGATAACTTATTAATACTCTCATAGGATAGGCATTGAGGACTTATGACACTTCCATAGGATTAGTCATTAGAACTTATGGTTTACCTATAGAATGCATCGTTTTCCCGGGATTTTCATCGTGTTGCTTGGGTTTCAAGGATTTCCATTGTTCTTATAGGAATATGGAATCTTTTGAATTCGCCTCTTCCCCTGTGTAGCAGCCTTTAAAACTGGCTATCTATGTTCGACGTACTTGAAAATATGATCAGAATATATTGTTGAAGATTACCTAAGATTTTGGACTTTTTTAGATGTAAAATTCAAAAACAACCAGCTTTCCCCCCCTTGAGTGTATTGGCTTCTTGATATCGATATATTTGACCATGGTTTTTTGTCTTATTTGAATGTGCACAAGTGAATTACAATTTTTTCTTGCGAAAAATTCCAAGTAGACTTGAACAATTTCTGAGAAGCGCATTTTATTACACTCTACGCCTATGTTACACAGCAAAGGTTTCCCAACATTTTCCTGCATAGTACCTGAGATACGACTTCTTCAGTTTAAAAGTACTATAAAAAACGTTTATTTAATGAAAACTGTCTTTTTACATTGCACCACATTTTTTAAGATTCTTGATAGCGAAAAGAAATGCAAAGCTGAATTTTTCACTGGTCTATACAAGGTTGGGTGCCGGTGCGACTGGATTAAGAGCACGCCCACACCCATACATCCACGCCTGTACACCCACATCCACACCCTACCCATTTAAATGAGTTTCTGCTAGTTATTTGTCTAATTTGCAACGATCACAACCATCTGAAGTCATACAGAAATAAATGTCAGCCGTGCACTCCATACGAAATGAAACTCATTGAAAAAGCATGAGTGTTTTGCTTCTTTCAGGTCACTTGTTATCTTCTCTTTCTATGAATATTTTATTGCTGTTGTATGTTGTCCTTTTGATAGTGTTTATTTGTTAAGAATTCATAAAGAAACATAAAAAGAAGGCACACACAGATAACAACAAAAAGCAAAGCATTGATATGCTGCAAAAGTAAGATACAAGTCATTCGAAAAAGCAGACAAACGGTGTAAGAAGCAAAAAAATTCTGTCAAGTGCAATAAATAATCCAAGTTACGAAGAGCAACGTGTGTTTAAGAACTTAATCGTAGTAAGTAAATTATTGACAATATTAGAGCTGCAAAAAGAAACTGTATTCAATGTTTCACACTTGACGCTAAGACCAAGGGAGAAACGGTGGATTCCGGATTCCTATGGGATTCCCAGAATTTTCATAGGAGTTCGGAAATCCAGGAATCCTGAGAATCTTGTGGAAATCCCATGAGAATCTCGGATTCCCACAGATTTTCGAATCTTTTATAATAATAAATGGCATTTCCAAAATTAGTATTTAATCTGTACGATCCTCACTCTAGTCCTGAAAATCTCATAGAACTCAGCGTTAAGGCTTCACTGTGGGTGGGTGTGGGTGTGCTCAGGTCGAGCATTATGACGACCAGATACGACGGTATATGGCCGTTTACGACGCCGTATTACGGCCGTAAATCGCCGTGCGTATACGGCAAAATACGGCGGCCGTATACAACACAGACAACGCCGGAAAACGAAACACAGCACTTTTTCATTAGAAAGCAATAAATCAGTCACACAACTGCTTCATTTTATGCCATCGAAGAAAAAGGCCTCTAAAGGCATTTTTTAGAAAAACTCGGATTTCTCAGTGAAAACTCATGAAAATAAAGCAGAAACTACGGAAAAGGCCTTAAAATGCTATTTCACGTTATATCCCAAGGTTTTTCCTCAAGAAATCATGTTATTTTAAGAAATTCAAGAAAAAGGCCTTTAAAGGCATTTTTTAGAAAAACCTAGATTTCTCAGTGGAAACTCATGAAAACAAAGCAGAAACTTCGGAAAAGGCCTTAAAATGCCATTCCCTATTAGATCCCATCCTTTTTCGTGAAGAAATCATGTTATTTTAAGAAATTCAAGAAAAAAGCCTTTAAAGACATTTTTGAGAAAAAGTCGGATTTCTATAGAGAAATTAAGTATAACGAAGAAGATAGTAAGGAAAACGCCTTGAAATGGCTTTTGGTGTTAGAATGCAGGCATTTTGATGAAGAAATCATGTGAAGTAAAAGGTTAATAGCATTTGTTTAAAAAAATTTGGCTTAAAAGGGATTTGTGAAGGATTTTTACCTCCAGGTGGCAAATTTTCTACCTGTACAGGTGAGAGTTGGTAGGTGTAGGTGCTTCGATGAGAGCATAGTATCTTGTTGTCATTCATAGAGGCTTAAGGAATAGGTGAAGGGGTTTTGTATGTGGTGGGAGCCTTTTTTGAGGATTTCTAAGCCTACTTACTCGAATCTTAGCCACGAGTGAAATGAAGTGAGGCATGTGGTGACAGCCATATATACTAGGGGCGTAACCAGAAAAAAGACGTAGAGGGGGCTCTGCCCCCTCCTTCCAATAGCGCACATAATCTCTGAGATAGGTAGTGGTGGAACTGTTTCGCTCTTTCATGAAAAATTAACTCTGTTTGCCATTTTCGGAATGAGTTTCTTATAATAACAGTGCAGTATAAATTATTTTTCGCGTTGATGACACAATAATCGCGTAAAAATATTTAATGTTTGTTTCACCAGGAAACGCTCTCAAAAACGCAATTTTTCGTAAAAAAAATAAAACATTTTTTTCAAAAAAATATATAGATTCATATCAGAGAAGCTTACGTTTTTCGAGTGACAAGCGCAAAACGAAGTTAGTTGTATTATACCCACAGCCGCCTTCGGCGGCTAGACTCTGAATAGTTATTTCAAAAAGAAGAAGACCACTACGAACGGTGAAAGAACGCTTTGTTGCTGGAAGCAAATGAAAGAATGAAACTTTATTCTAGATTTAAGTCGAAGTGAAAAAAAGGGTTATTGATTAGAAAAAAAGTATCTTGAAGTAACTGATTGGCGAAACGAATTTTTCTTGAATAATAAAGCAAGAAAATTGAGCTATAAAAATATGTTTCTCAAAAAATATCTTCTAGATTCCTCATTTGTTGCGCTGTGAATGAACTAAAAAGTGATTCAAAGGTTTGACTCTCTTTTTTGTGACATTCTGTATACTACATTACATATATTCTAAGTTTACCGAAATATACAGTCTTATGGGATATGTCAAGGCTATCACACGAAAATTAATTCAAATTCATAAGATGTCGTGAAAAACCGTTGCCATTTTATTAATTGTGAGAAAGCATTTTCATCTTATATTTTTAGGAAATAAAAATATTTTTGTCATGTGCAAAGGATCCAAAGGTGATCAAACTGTTGTTTTAAGGTGCTTTAATAGATACATCTAGATGATCACATAGAATTCAACAAACTCAAAAAGAATATGCATGTACAAACATATTCATACATATTTTTCGATGAAAAAATCCTTGAAGAAAACTAGAAAACCAAATGTGAATCTTGCACATTTTTCGATAGAAAGAACATGCTGAGTTTTCGATGAGACCAAGCCCATGTAAAAATGATCGTTAAATTGACGATTTAACGAAAATTGACGTTACCTTTTTGTCCGCAAAAACGCGTTAAAAATCGGCGTTTTAACGAACTTTCATGGGCTTTTCTCCGTTTTTCAGATGTTAACGTCGAATAACGCATGAAAGTTCGTTAAAACATCGATTTTTAACGCGTTTTTACGGACAAAAGGTAACGTTAATTTTCGTTAAATCGTCAATTTAACGATCATTTTTACATGGGAGACATTTGATTTTTTTAAATTAAGAACACTAAGTAAAACTTATTTCAAGTGAAAGCTTTCATCTTCCTGTACCAAACGATTCATTTCAATTACTAATTAGATGTATATATGGCATAGATAACGGGAATTTAGATAGAGGAGTCGAAACCTGTGGTCATTCTTCAAATAAGCGCTACTAGAGATACCAAAGTCAAAGATAAATATTTTTATGTGTGGGGGGGGAGAAAAAAGTTTTTTGAGGGGGGGGGGGGCTCAGGCCTTCTTAGGGGGGGCTGAGCCCCCTCTAGCCCCCATCTGGTTACGCCACTAATATATACCCCGGAAAAAATAAACGTTCCTCTGTATTTTGAGGAAATTGTTATCATATGAACACATTTTATGAAAAGTAACGACATATTCTGAAAGCCCATGAAATTTTATATCAGCCTGTATATTTGTATTTTCGTTTAAATATATATATTACCAAAAACATTGAGTACAATGAAGGTACCCTCATGTGTAGATTCCCATAGATTTGCTTTTATCATTGTCATCAAAATTAGGTTTTAAAATTTTCTATCATTATAGAGTTATCTTTTGAAAAAAGTAATTATATATTCTGGTAGAGCTTGAAATTCTCTATCACTCTGTATATTTACGTATTTTCTTGTATTCATTTATTGGTGAGAAAATTTGAGTATAGTGAATACACCGTCAAATGACAAGTACCAAAAATTGTTAATTTTCTCCTTTTTTCAAAATATAGTTACTATAAAAATAAATTTTTAAAAAACGAATTATATACTCTGATAGAGGTTGAAATTTTCTGTCATCCTATACACTTCTGTCTTGCCTTGCATTTATGTGCTGAATGGACTGCAGCGCATAACTGCAAAATAGTTAACAAATATACAGGATGATAGAGAATTTTAAGTTCTATCAGAATCTGTGATTGCTTTTTAAAAATAAATTTTCACACAGGAATAATACATTTCAAAGGAGAAGTCCAGAAGAAATGAATAATGCACATTTTTGGTACTTGTCATTTGACGGTGTGTTCACTATACTCAAATTTTCTTACCAATAAATGAATACAAGAAAATACGTAAATATACAGAGTGATAGAGAATTTCAAGCTCTACCAGAATATATAATTACTTTTTTCAAAAGATAACTCTATAATGATAGAAAATTTTAAAACCTAATTTTGATGACAATGACACAAGCAAATCTATGGGAATCTATACATGAGGGTACCTTCATTGCATTCAATGTTTTTGGTAATATATATATTTAAACGAAAATACAAATATACAGGCTGATATAAAATTTCACGGGCTTTCAGAATATGTCGTTACTTTTCATAAAATGTGTTCATATGATAACAATATCCTCAAAATACAGAGGAACGTTTATTTTTTCCGGGGGTATATATAGGGTGGATTCGTCCGGCTGTGAATAGTCTGTCCGGTTGTGAATGGTTCGTCCGGTTGTGAATACTCCGTCCGCGACGTTTGAGGTGTTATGTAATGTCACTGATAAGAGTGTTGTTTGAGCATTCGTATTAGATGAAATGCTGATGCTATTGCATTAGTATTAATGAACAAGCCTAATGTTTTAGCATTTTTGGAAAGCTTGCGACTCATGAAGATTTATCCAAAGGAGACGCACTTAGGATCCATCAAGGGCTATCATAGGGAATACTGAGGACTGTCTAAGGGCTGTTCAAGAAATACTTATGAAGGCATGTGAAAAGGCGTACTTAAGACTCATAGAGTGCTATCTAAGGTGGGTACCTATGGGTCTCCATGATCTGCTCAGGAAGGTGCTTATGACTCATCAAGGCCTACCGAGGGGGATATTTAGGGCTCATGAAGGCCTGTCCAAGAATGGTACTTATGACTCTTCAAGGCCTATCCAGGCGGATATTTATGACTGATCACGCGGTATCCAAGGGCATACTTAGGACTCACCAAGTTCTATCCAGAGAGAGTACTCAGAAGTCTTCAGGGGCTCCCCAGGGAGTACTTATGACTCATGAAGGCCTGTCCAAGGCGATACCTAACACTCATCAAGGTGCATCCAAGAGAGGGGTACTTAGGATTCGTCAATGGCTATCCTAGGAGGTACTGAGGGCACTTTAAGTACTATCCAGGAAATACTTATGATTTATGAAGGGCTATTCAACGGTGTACTTAAGACTCTTGAAGTCCTATTCAAGGAGAGTATTTATAGATCTTCAAGGCCTGCTTAGAGGGGTAGTTGTGACTCATCAAGGCCTATCCAGAGGGTTACTTAGAACTCATCAAAGGTCGATTCAAGGGGATACTTGGCACTCATCAAGACCTATCCAGAGGGTTACTTAGGACTCTACGATGCCATTTTCTATTATAATAGTACGCCCTAATTTTTGTCACCAATTAAGTAGCATAGATTCTCCTTCTATTGTGACGCTGCCAATCAAGAAAAAGAGCTTCCACATATAAAAAATGGCTAAAGATGAGATTAAAATCGATTTCTAATAATCGATCGCAATTAATTTAATTTTAATAATCGATTAAGAAAATTAAAATCAACTGAACTCTATGTATAACACTGAAAAATCTTATTAAAATTAGATCAAAATAGTGACATTTCAATCGATTTTTAATCCAAAAATAGTCGATTTTAGTATGCTTTTTAGTCATTTTTTCACATGGGTAAACTATGGGAATATGTAGCTATATGGTTGCTATGCGCTAATATCGTCTCTGCTGTTTGTATATTTTATTGAGACCCCAGAAGATATCAACAGAAATCGCACAAATAAGGTACTTCTAAAAATCTTGAATTTTATAAAAATATTGTTCATGGCAGAAGGCAAAACTCGCGACTCTTTCTTAACTCTGTGGAAATGGAACTCTTGTTACCTAGCGACCTGTTTAGCTGATCCTGAGAGCATATTATTTATATTGAATAAGAGGAGTTCGCCAACGTCAACGACTTTTTACGACGAAATACGATAAAAAATAATGATTCTGTATCAGATCAGTTCCAGTAGACCGAGATGGTACCTTGCAATGTTATCTGACGAGTGTATACAGTCGCCGTATTGTTACGGAAGTCGTTCATGGTGACTTGTTTTGGTCATTATTTACGATGGCCATTAAGCATGGTTTACGATCGCTGTGAGCAGCTACCGTATACTGCTCACGTACACGGTGCCCTACAACATTTTATCTTATCAACGTATACAGTCGCCGTGTTGCTACGCTAGTCGTTGACGGCGACATTCTACGGCCATTGTTTACAATGGTCGTAATATGCCGTAAAGCGTTATTTACGACTGTTGTAAACGCCTACTGCGAACACCTGACGTAAACGATGTCTAACGGTGTTTTTCGAACAAAGTATACAGTCGCCATATTGTTACGCTAGTGGTTTACGGTGACCTTTTACGGGCATTGTTTACAGTGGTCGTAATATACCGTAAAGTATCATTTACCATGCCTGTAAACGGCTACCGTAAACAGTCGCCATTATCCGCCGTGATTGGTCAGGGTATGGCCGTGTACGACCGACTATGATTGACCTGGGTAGGTGTGGGTGTGGATGTGGATGTGGGTGAGTGTGGATGGCTATCATTTGCCCCAAATTGTGGTTTCCTGAATTAATCCCCAAATCACATCCCCATGTGGGGATAATAAAACAATTAAGATAAATTCTGATCACCAAATGGGGATTTTAATTTTGGGGAGTTTTTTATTTGGGGATGTTTTTATCATAAGATACGCTATGTATGCTGTAATTCAGTAGCATGCTGCTTCTCGTACTACATAGTATCAACGAATGTCTATCATTTGCATCAAATTGATTACCACAAATGCATCCTCAAAAAAATCTCCAAATGGAGATGGTTTTGACATGAAATACATCATATGGGCGTGACCAACTGTCAGGATACCCCGATACTCCTTCATTCATGTAGGTTCAACTATCGATCAGAAAAACGTGATCTTTTTATCACTTATACCACATGTCTAATGCTATTGATCTGTAACTGTCTGAGATATAGATATTGGTAAAAATGAGGATTACTAAGGACATCCTTATGATTATATGGTAAACATGCTTCACATCATATTTGTTGATATATTGTCCTCACTATAAACTCCATATACGATAATATTCTATCCATTCTGTCCTACCGTCAGGTTCTCATTGGATCATTCCTGTTCGAATCGTGATCTTTTCGCTTTCTCTCGTTCCACCATTTTCTTTAACATACTTTAACTCGATAATACACACAAACGTTTATCACCCTTGGATTATGTCTTCCTCACAAGTTAAATGGAATTGCTCTGAATGTGATTATGGTCCAAGTGATCGTCGTAAATATTGCACCGAATGTCACTCAATGTTAACATGGACATGTACTGGTTCATCAAGGTCCCGGTCTGTATACGAATTATTATCGTCATCGTGACAATTGTAGCTTTTGTACACCAGAAC
>CAJNOL010001464.1:18566-38348 GCA_905250125.1 Rotaria sordida | reverse complement strand
GGGTGAAAAAGCAGCAACGAGTGAGGTGATCAATCAACTTGTGAGTGCACTTGGCGACGAGAATTTCGATATCAGAAGTAAGGCATGGGAGGCTCTCGGTAAGATGGGTGAAAAAGCAGCAACGAGTAACGTGATCAATCGACTTGTGAATGCGCTTGGCGACAAGTATTCCCATGTCAGAAGTAGTGCATGTGACGCTCTCATTAAGATGGGTGAAAAAGCAGCAACGAGTGAGGTGATCAATCGACTTGTGCGTGCACTTGACGATGAGGATTTTTTGGTCAGAGGTAGTGCATATGACGCTCTTGTTAAGATGGATAAAAAAGCAGCAACGAGTGAGGTGATCAATCGACTTGTGAGTGCACTTGGTGACGAGAATTCCGCTGTCAGACGTAGTGCATGTAACGCTCTCGGTAAGATGGGTGAAAAAGCAGCAACGAGTGAGGTGATCAATCGACTTGTGAGTGCACTTGGTGACGAGAATTCTGATGTCAGAAGTAGTGCATGTTATGCTCTCGGTAAGATGGGTGAAAAAGCAGCAACGAGTAAGGTGATCAATCGACTTGTGAGTGCACTCGATGATAGGGATTCCTATGTCAGAAGTAGTGCATGTGACGCTCTCATTAAGATGGGTGAAAAAGCAGCAACGAGTAAGGTGATCAATCGACTTGTGAGTGCACTTGGCGATGAGGATTTTTTGGTCAGAGGTAGTGCATATGACGCTCTTGTTAAGATGGGTAAAAAAGCAGCAACGAGTGAGGTGATCACTCGAGTTGTGAGTGCAGTTGGTGACGAAAATTCCGATGTCAGAAGTAGTGCATGTTACGCTCTCGGTGGGATAGGTGAAAAAGCAGCAACGAGTGAGGTGATCAATCAACTTGTGAGTGCACTTGGTGATGAGAATTCCTATGTCAGAAGTAGTGCATGTGACGCTCTTGGTAAGATGAGTGAAAAAGCAGCAACGAGTGAGGTGATCAATCGATTTGTGAATGCGCTTGGCGACAAGTATTCCCTTGTCAGAAGGAGGGCATGTGACGCTCTCAGTAAGATGGGTGAAAAAGTAGCAACGCGTGAGGTGATCAATCGACTTGTGAGGGCACTTGGTGACGAGGATTTTCGGGTCAGAAGTAGTGCATGTGATGCTCTCGTTCAGATGGGTGAAAAAGCAGCAACGAGTGAGGTGATCAATCGATTTGTGAGTGCACTTGGTGACAAGAATTCCCAGGTCAGAAGTAGTGTATGTGACGCTCTCGGTAAGATGAGTGAAAAAGCAGCAACGAGTGAGGTGATCAATCGACTTGTGAGTGTACTTGGCGACAAGGATTCCTATGTCAGCAGTAGAGCATGTGATGCTCTCGTTCAGATGGGTGAAAAAGTAGCAGCGAGTGAGATGATCAATCGACTTGTGAGTGCACTTGGTGACGAGAATTTTCGGGTCAGAAGTAGTGCATGTGACACTCTCGGTAAGATGGGTGAAAAAGCAGCAACGAGTGAGGTGATCAATGGACTTGTGAGGGCACTTGACGACGGGAATTCCGATATCAGAAGGAGGGCATGTGACGCTCTCGTTCAGATGGGTGAAAAAGCAGCAACGAGTGAGGTGATCAATCGACTTGTGAGGGCACTTGACGACGAGAATTCCGATGTCAGAAGGAGGGCATGTGACGCTCTCGGTAAGATGGGTGAAAAAGCAGCAACGAGTGAGGTGATCAATCGACTTGCCAGTGAACTGAAGCATGATTGGTTTGCCACTAGAGTCTTCTACTGGAATAATAATGTGTTAAATTATCTCTCTGTGCTCTCAGCATTAGCAGTGTTTCATGATAAGGAAGTCGCAGCTGCTGATGCTGTGGTGACTTTTAAGAGATGTATTGAGACGAGATCGATCTCACCTCAAAGACTTCTGAAAGTTTATATGGACACAACAGAGTCAATATGGCTACCTGGCGTTATTTATGCCTTCTTTTTCAACGGAGCTGCAGCCACTATCTTTGGAAATATAATATGGGTTTATGAGAGAGAAGGAGTTACGCAGATACCTTTTGGTAATCAACAATTGCTTGTGGAACTTCAGAAAGCTTTTATCGAACAGATGGACAGGGTGGATCTTGAAGTTCAGAAGCCTTGGGATTTATCGAGGAAGTGGAAGGTTTATGCTAGGTAAGTATCCATTGGAAATGCAATACTCGAAATTTGTTGTGCATAGGGCAAGATTACCAGTGTCGGTAACATAGGGAAGGTGTAGTGATGTAGCCAAAGTAGGGCTTAGGGACTCAGACCTACCACCGGACCTGTGACCGCCGCACACTGTTAATAGCTTTGTGAGTGAAATCTTTCCAAAAGCCCTACCACACCAAAGACCTCAATTATCTGAGCCCCACTACGACTATGAAAAAAAGGGGGGTTGCAGAACGGCACCCGATCGCAGATCCTTTTCTTTTGGAGGTTCTGTATCTTGTGCAGAACCCTTTTTTGAATTCTGTTTAATTTGCAAAACTTCAAAATAGATCTGCGATCGGGTGCCGTTGTGCAAACCTCCTTATTTTGTTAGAGAGCAGCAAAATATTGGCTACGACGTTAGAAGAATTCGCAGTGAATTTGATTTTTGTTGCTGACACTCGATTTTGAGCTTGGTTTTATTTTCTAGTTACTTGGATTAGATTTAGAATTCGATTTTCTATTAAATGATGGCATTTTCAAGGAGATCACTAGGAAAAATGCTGGGCTGTCCAAATACTGGTTCTGGAAGGAGTTTTCAGAGTGTATCTTACTGATATTCGCTTCTGATCTCGACTAAAGTTTTAGTCAGTTAGATTAGATGCAGAATTTGATTCTCTATGAATGATGGTATTTTTGATAGAAATCTTTCGGAGAAAAGGAAGGTTTTTCGTAGGGGTGCGGGTGTTCACTAACGAGGTAACCTTCCGAGGTGCCAAAAAGCTTTTGAGTCCAAATTTTGTCCATAAGTTGAGAACATATAGACTAGAAAAAACCTAAGAGGATATGGCCCCAAGTTGAGATTTGGCTGAGATATCGGCTTTTTACTATAGTTTTCCTAATTGATCCCATTTTCCCTATAAAATCAAAGTGTCGAGTTTTGACGTGAAAATTTGCCCATATGAAGAGTGCAAGTAGAGTAGCTCATCTACAAAGTTTCAGAATTTTTGGATTAAGCATTCTCGAGATATAATATTTTCAAAATATCCATGTATACAGCAATATCCGTAAAAACCTGTGTTTATGCTAACAGACTCATATCTCGAGAATGCTTAATCCAAAAATTCTGAAACTTTGTAGACGAGCTACTCTAGTTGAGCTCTTGGTATGGGCAAAGTTTCACGGCAAAACTCGAAACTTTGATTTTATGGGAAAAATGGGGTCAATTAGGAGAACTATAGTAAAAAACCGATATCTCAGCCAAATCTCAACTTGGGCCCATATCCTCTTAGGTTTTTTCTAGTCTATATGTTCTCTAATTATGGGCAAAATTTTGGCTCAAAAACTTTTTGACACCTTGGAAGGTTCATTCCTAAGAGAGTGTGGGTGTTGGATGTGGGTGCGGATGTGAGTGTGAGTGTGGGGTACGGGTGCGAATGTGGCGTATGGCTGTGGATGTGATGTGTCAATAAAAAGAAAATAGACACCCACACCCAACTTCAAGAAGTTTTCATATAAAACGAGAAAGTAGGACCATCATTTCCTTGCCGAAACTACGAAAAAGCCATGTCAAAAGTTGTTAGAGACATGGCAACAGACTCTTGTCCCCAATTGAAAACACTCCGTTGTGTTTCACATTCTAGTTCAATACAGATTTTCTAGTAGCTTTTAGTTTGTAACGGCTGTCTTATTTTAAAGTCTTATTTTGTGTCTAAGAAAAATAAGTCAAAGAATTGTTGCCACCCGGCAAATGCCGGCATATGGCCGGACTATAATATATTGTTCTATGTTCTTCGTTGAAAAGTGGATAGTAGTACGGATTTGTTATTCCAACTTCGCTTGACCAAATCGTATCACATTACTATCTACCAATTCTTATTAGTGTGAAACAAACACAACCTGAAGACATAGTAGAGTTTCAAATGGTTCAAAGCGAGTCACCGACTACAACAGATCAATTCAACACAAATCTAGGTAAGTCATTTTATCAATCCTTTGATCGCAATATTTTGGTGCAATATTCCGTGTAGACGGTCTGGAAGACAAAAATAAGTACCTTTTTCCATTTCATTTTTGCATCACTTAGTACACTGTTTAAAAGAAACAAAATATACCACAAGATGCATCATGAAAAGGAATACAATATAGGAAGAACAACTTATTCCTTAACTGCACTTTTTGTTTGCAAAATGAACAAAGTTCTGAAGCACTGATTTTTGATCTTTCGAAAAAAAATCATTTTTTTTGTAGCATTGAAAATTAGCTGCACAGAACTTTGCTTATTTTGTAAGCAAAAGGAGCGACTAAAGAATCAGCTGTTATTTGCAAATGATAGAGCTTTTCACGCTGTATCTTGTGGTGTATTTTGTTTTTCCTAACAATGCATTAAGTAATACAAAAATGAAATGGAAAAAGGTACTAATTTTTGTCTTGAAGAGACTCGATAAAAGAACTTGAAATACCTGATGATAGTCAAAATATAATGGTTATTTGTTTCGGCATGGGTTTTGATGACAAGAGTCTATTTTCAATATGTGACTCAACAAGTTTTTACAATGAATTCAATAGAGAAGTTCGTATAAGACTAGAAATCTATTTATTTTTGGACAGTTCACTTTTATGTATCGTTCGATACAGAATTCTATGCTGAGTCTTTTGACAGTAATTGCAAATTGATTTGATGATACCTTGGGTACCATCGAACAAATATACTATATTATGTTTCTGACGGTCAGAAACATCATTTGTATCGCAAGATGTCTTGCAGACAACTTTGGTTTGCAAATTTATTTTCAAATCAGGATAGTCTCATTAGGTAGAGCATTGAATTCTGCATCAAATTCTATAAGAACTAGCACATTGAAAACGTTTGAGTGCATATCATTCGCCACTTCATTAGCAGGCTCTAGCATATTGACCGAAAATGCATTTTGACTCATTGGTTTATCGAAGAAAAGAGGTTTTCGAAATTGAGTTCCAGCAAATTTTTATATACAAATCGATAGCGCATCTTAAAAGCTACAAAGTCGTGCAGTTGTTGAACTTTAAAAATCTTGGTTACTGGAGTAATTACAGCCGTACTATTCTGGAGCGGTGATTTTATGGTTTTCTTAGTGAGTATTCAGCTGGTTTCCTTATAAAAGTTAGGGATTTCATCAAAACTAGTGTGATATTCAGAATCAGTATCAGAAACTGAGTCACTCAATGTTAATTGTTTCAAACATTTACGAGAACTTTGATGTCCATCTAATAATTTGCCCTTGCTCCCCTCAGGGATCACTCAAAAACTAATTTTATCAAAAAAAGATATACCCATGATCCACAAATTCCAAATTCAAGAGAACTCAAGGAGAATGAAGGAATTAAAGAGATGTCAGTGGTACGGATACCCACTACCTGTAACTATCCTGAAATTCAAGGAATTGGAGGAAGTGAAATAAATCAAGGAAAATGGAGCAATTTAAAACATGTGAATAAGTCATGCATCTATTTACCGTGCATTGTGATTTGATACTTCGCTCTCGTTCCTTATATAAATTTCTTAATTTGCATAATTTTCTTGATTTTGAACTTGTTGAATTACTTGATTTTCTTTCATCTGCTTCGATTTCTTGAATTCCATGATAGTTACAGGTCGTGGGTATCCATGCTATTGACATTCCTTGAATTTCTTCATTTTCATTGAGTTTCTTTGAATTGCTGATTGCTATATCGCGAGTACTGATCGCATTACGTACAATAGAATAATAAGATTCAAATTATAATTGTTAGCAGAGCCGCGTGAAACAACTTTTGTCATCTCCTATATACAATAAGAGGGTGTGGATGTGGGTATAGATGGGTGTTGTTACTGTTGTAGATGAGAAGCGGACCTATATCCGCACACATATACACACACCTTATCAATAGCAGAATTCAGTTATACATTGTGAAATACAGCGAGTCGAACTTGATTTGGTTTATCTATGAAACATTAGCCCGACTACAGTTCGCTTGGGTGTGGGTGTGGGATGGATGTGGGGTGTGGGTGGGTGTGGGTGTGAGGTGGGATGGGTGTGGGTGGGTGTGGGGTGGGATGTGGTGGGTCGCTGTGGATGTAAATGAATTAAATACCCACACCCACGATGTCATTGACAGGTTTTTTTTTAATTCTTAATTAATTACTGTAGGATGTCGAGTTTAATGGTGTTTTTATTACATTATAGTGAGATTTGCTTAACAAACCAGAATTGTCACTTTCATTCATTCAACTATAGCACTTTTTTTGCGTTTTACTATTAATTTGAAAACGCACGATAATGAGTGTTGTAGTATTTTTTAGGAGGTTCAACTCATTCGTTGCCCTTCTTTGCTGTCTTTACACATGAACAAAATAGTATATTGCATAACAGTGTCTAATCGTAGAGGACATAATATGCGTTTAGATACACTAATCTCAATGTTAACTATTATAGAATCAATGGAAATAGAGTTTGTCTTTTCATGTTGAAAGTATACATCGTTTTTCACATGGTAATCACACAGGGACGACTTTGAGAGCTTTTCATTTGATAGTTTATTGTTAGAATAATACGACAACACTAAGCGATAACATACTTATTAAATTACTGTCGGTCTACTGTACAAATGATATTTTTTCTGTATTGTGCTGATCTTTTGATGATGTGATGTAAATTTCGTTGAATTCAAAATATTACATTCAATCATAAAGAGAACTGGAAAAATCATCGAGAAGACAACTTAAAGTCAACATTGAATCAAGAAGGATCGTCTCATCATAAGCTGAAGACAGTGATTTTTCTTCATGTTCATTCATTGATTTATTAAATTTTGTCTCATAGATGACGGTATGCAATTAGAACCACAGTTAACAAAGTGTACTGTTGATCTAAATGCTCCTGCCATAATCCTTAGTAATCCCTCTAACAGCGAAATAGAGCAACGAATAACAATGGAAAGAAGAGAGAAAGAGCTGGAAGAATCGTCAGTCGTATCGCTTAAATCTCAGTGGGACGCAACATCAGTAACTAATACAGACACCGAATATACATTCATTTACTTGCTTACTGATTGGCATACGTTTAATAAAACAACATATGTTAATTACAAGTCACAGTGTTTTACTAATCCATACGAATGTTTATCAAGGGTGGTAGAAGCAGTTGGTGATAAACTAATTATTATTGTTTCACAATCTTTATCAAAACATTTAGTACCACTCATTCATGATCTTATCCAAGTTATATACATCTATATTTTACATACATTTGACAATTATAATGTAAATGATGATGATAACTATGTGAATGATAAACGATATCCTAAGGTTCGCGGAAGTTTTATTGAACAAACTATGCTTACGAATAGGATAAATATTGATTTAAGCGTAATACGAAGTTTTGATTATACATCATGGAATATTGACAATGACTCTACCACAGGAATAAACTTTGACTACTATGTAATCCGTAAACTCCCTTTATCATTGAAAAGATTAGCTAATCAAGAGCAACACTTTGTCTTCTTAAAATTGCTTATTGAAGCAATATTAGTATCTGATATTACAAATCCTCTTATCGATGTAAATACATCGTCAAAATTATATCAAATTTTTTCAAGTCAAATTCAAAATATATTTTCATGGGATACATATAATGAGTTACGGGAAAAATATGTGCCCAGCAAGGCTATTCACTTTTATTTAACAAACGCTTCGTTAAGAAAGAACTTGAATGTTTACATAAACAACAAAAATATACAAAAAGTTTGTGAATGGTGGTTTTTTATTCATGATTTATTGAAACAATTACCAGATAGTAAGAAACTAATAAGGGTATATCATGGAGAACATCTTACCACTGACAAACTACAGCAAATAAAAGATAATGTTGGAGGTTTTATGATATTTAACAAGTTTTTTTTTATGTCTACGTCTAATGCTCGTGCAATGAACTACAATAGAACAGTCAGCTTCGATCCACACAAAGAATATGTCTTATTTCAGTTTAGGATTAGTGATTGTAGTACAAAGACCAAATTTTCAATGTTAGGACAAACCAATGAAGAAAAATTATTCTTATTTGCAGTCAGTAACATATTTCGTATTGAATCGATTGAAAAACTTAACGATAAATTTTGGTACTGCAAATTATTCATCAGCAAGGAGAACGAAGACGAATTAACTCAAGCATTTCAAAATTATGAAACAGAGATTGGAATACCATTAACGTATTTATCATTAGGTATATACTTAAATAAAATAGGAGAAACGGGTCTTGCACAGTTGTATTATAAAATATTGCTTCAAGTATCGAGTAATCCTGATATCATTTATTCCATACAAAATAATTTAGCAATCATTTCTGATGACAAAAACGAATCAACAACCACAGTAGATCATTTAGCGGAAGTTCCTCGGACACAGAAGATAGATAAATCGAAGGTATCTACTGTAAGCTCTTCAACCGTTCAATCAACATCCAACATTATCTTAGCAGTTCCAGTGTCTGGTACTTCACAGATTATAAATTCTTATAATCTTGCTTGTGCTTATCGAATCGACGGAAACTTCGATGCAGCACTGAAGGAATGTGATAAAGCATTAAACTTAACAACAAATATGTACGATTCGGTTGATGTTGTACTAGTTTATGCAGCAAAGGGAAGTGTTTATTATTCTCAACAAAACTATACTGATGCTTTAAGATTTTTTAAAATGGCTTTGGATATTGCTTTACTTCATTTACCAAGTACAGATCCTCTGATTGATCAGTATTTAAATAATGTGCGCATACTGACTAATACGATATAAGTACAACACCATTTTAATGTATTTTTTGCATATGAAATGTAAAAAGTGAATCAATAATATCAGCTTATTAGTTTTTTTCCTATATTGAAATTTTAATAAATCACGTGGACCTTAATTTTTTCTTTTTTTAGAGTTTTAAGTACTGCTACGAACGATATCTTCTTAATCTGTTTTTACAAATATTTCGAAAAAAAAGATTTCTTGAAAATTTGAATATTTTAGAAAGAAAAATATTCTATCTCGATTAACATTGCAGAAAATCAAACGTCAAGAGTGATGCCAAGGTATAATATATTTATATCATTTATCTCATTATATGTAGACATTATTTTATTTAATTTTAAGCTCGACAATTTCTAACGACGATACGCTATCAACAACATCAAAAATACGAAACTATATTGGTGTCTGGCTTGATGAAAACTGCAATAAAAAAGACTATGCTCCCATAAATCAAACACTTCATAAAATTTTCGATTCATTTGAAATATTTTCTGACTTTACTAAGTGTCTTATATACATGAATCAACCTCGACCTGGAAAAATATTTTTCATCGTTTCGCATGAAATTGGAAAACATCTAATACCACTTATACTTGGTCAAGGCACATCATCGATTGAATATATTTATATTTACTGTAGCGACCAAACAAAGCAAGATGATTGGAATTTAATACAAAGCGATAAGATTCGAGGCGTATTTAGCATAGTCGAGAAACTAATTCAACAGATTAAAAATGACTCTACTACGTTCGCTAAAAATATAACACCGACGCTCCCTACGCCACCATTAAGCACAACAGATGTATGCAATATGGCTAGCGCCACAACAACATCAGATTGTAATGCGATGCCTCCTAATATTGTTTATGCTGTACCACCGACATCTCTTTTCCATGAGAAACTAAGAAATTCTTTAATAAAAGATCTTAATGAAGATTCAGCCTGGTTCATTCAATTCCAGTTACTAGTTGAAATTTTACTGCGTTTGGAAAAGTCAGCACGAGCAAAAACAGATTTGATATCAATTTGTCGTGAATACTATAAAGATAACAAGGTTGAACAACATAAAATAACACAATTCGAAGAAGAAGCTGAGAATATTTCAAAAGTCATTTATTGGTATACAGCTGAATCGTTTATTATTCATTTATTAAATAGAGTTTGTAGCACAGAAGATGTTGACCATCTGTATTATTTTCGATTATTTATAAGTAACTTACATAATCAAATCCTTGCAATGAAACAAGACAAATCGACAATTACAATACAAGAGAAGGAGAACGTGCTCTATCGAGGAAAATGTATGCCTGTCAGTACTTTAGAGAACTTCAGAAAAAATATTAATGGCCTGGTAGTCATGAAAGGATTTTTATCGACAACTAAGCAGAGAGATGTTGCTGAAATGTTTGCTGGTGCTGGAGTTTCATCAGAAGGAGAGGTTTGTGTTCTGTTTGAGTTAAATATTGAAAGCTGGGACAAATGTAAACCATCGGCCGTCATCAAACCAGAAGATAGCGCTATGAAAGATGAAGATGAAGTTTTATTTTCAATTGGCAGTATTTGGAAAATAGTTAGTGTGGGTGAATTAAAAGGTAAACTTTCTCTTCCTCAACAGGTTTTGATTGAAAATAGAAAATCAACTATTTTAATTTCACAGAAACTTAGCAGCAACTCATAAAATAGTGTCTTTGATCTGAAACTAGAAGAAAACAACAGTTTAACGCAATTTAAGCTCATGAAATTTCACCAAGGAAAAAAATACTTTCTTTTTAACCTATTTAGAGGCTTGTATGTGGTGCATTCAGTTGATGTCCTGTCAAGAAAACAATGCGCGTTCCATTGAATTAATGAATTATTTGAAAGAACAAATAGGTGAAACCAGCAGTTTATGGACATTGGGTGACTTTTTGATAAAGATGGGCGAATATGAAAAGGCGGAAAAATACTACGCATTACTAGAGCGTGATCTAAATCTGCCTGAAACACATGTTGATCGTGCAGGAATATATAATCGTCTGGGTCTTATTCGTTGGGAACAGCAACAACTACCATTAGCAATTGAGTATTTTGAAAAAGCAGTAAAAGCAGCTCCAATAAATGATAGCATCAAAAAACTAGCGAAAGACAATCTTCAACTAGCTCAGGATGAACACAGAGAAGCACCAGTCGTTTTCTTACGCAGACGACTTGTTTTAGGAGATGTCACAATTAAACGATTGCCTTCAAACACGATTTCTACACCGATTGCAGAGAATAATCTAGGATATATTGCTCACCGTGAACGCAATTATGATTTGGCAATTGCACATTATAAAAAGGCTATTTCTATTATAATGGAATCAGAATTAGCTCACCTTCTGGAACTTTCCTGCGTATATAATAACCTTGGAGCAGTCGAATATCATACACACAATTATTCTCAAGCAAAGGAGTATTTTGAAAAGGCAATATTTACAATTCAGCAATTGAATTCAAATCATCCATGGATAGATGGATATAAAGAAAATTTGTCATGTGCACAAAAGCAAATATTCAAACGATCAAGATCGAATTAACCAACGATTCATATTTCTATGAAATCCTAGTTATTGCAAGTTGATTCATTCAATTATAACTAGTTTTTAATTTAAAAATCCTTAACCATCCTTTGTGTTAACATCGTGAGTTAACACAATAGAACACTTTGTTAATACGGGGGCATATATTGAAATGACTGCTAGAGATGGTATGGGTGTGGGTGCGGGGTGTGGATATGAGGTGAAAAACACCCACACCCACACCCTGCTTAACATGAAAGAAAAAGTATCTTATGCTGGTAAATGTTGTGAGAGAAAAGATTTTCTTCATCATATATTTATTCTATTACCCTTCAACTGATCGAACTTTCAAGCTTTCTAAATATAACATGTATGTGAAGTTTTCTGAGTTGAATAAATCAATAAAGTATTGTTTGATTGGTTTTTGTATTTTAGATGTTTTTATTCTGTTCAAATCTGCTTCGCTTAGTCCCGATGAAACTAAATTTCATAGGTATAAAATCATCATTTCATTAAAAAGAATAGCTATACACATGTTTCTAATGATATGTGGCCAATAAATGATTAAAAAATTTTGTTTGTTCCTTGATCCTTCTCATCATTCCTTTGCTTGTCGAACAATTAACTCATAGATACCTGAAATCTGAGTAAATTTTGAAGATATACAGTTCAAAAGCTTTGAAAATGGCCATAGAAAAAGAAAGATGGTCGCGTTTTACAAGGTATACTCACTCAAACTTGAGTCTCCTTTCATTTAGTTCGTTATCAGATTTATTTTTATCATGCTAAAATGTTTTTTTTTCATTATCTCAGAAGAAAATATTTGTGTCAATATTCTCAAACTTGAACTCATATGGATCGTTTCGATCATAGTTAATAGTTTTGTTTTTAATCTTGCAATGGCAATCAAAATATTTTGTATTTCATATATTGTCTTCTTGTCTCATTATCGTCGTAGAAATATGGTTTCTGATGGCTTTCTTGCCTTGTTCAATACTATGTTATAAAACTATTAAATACAGGGTAGTCAAAATAACGTAATACAATTGTTTGATTTTTTTCTTTGGATATGAGCAGTTGAATCTCATATTTATATCAGATATACTATATGATACTAGTCAAAAGTGTAGCGTAAGATCAGTTTTTGAGTGCTGTAGTTTATTTAAAGTCCTAAAAATAAATCAGACTGATTATTGTATGTGACCGTAAGAGAAATTCTATATTTTTCGCGTTCTATTCAATTTTCAGTTCTGTCTATTTATCGCCACTTGTTAAATGAATCCAGTTTAATTTAATTTTATATTCATTTTGGTAAACAGATGCCAACATAATTAAATTACTTTCGTTTACCATATGATAATAAACAGACAAAACTGAAAATTGAATAGAATTCGAAAAATATTGAATTTCTCCTAACGATTCCATACAATCAGTCTGATTTATTTGTAAGATTTTTAATTAATTACTGCATACGAAAATTGATCGTGCACTGCACCTTTGACTCGTATTATCCTGTGTAGTAAGTATAAATATGAGATTCAACATCCATATTGAAAGAAGAAATACAACAATTATGTGTTACCTTACATTTGAACTACCCTATACAATGAAATCAAATTAATTGCTAGTAAATAATTTCTTTTGACATTTTCAAGAATATAAACTTTCAACTTGAGAGACAAAAAAACATCATGCAAGTGGCAACTGGTTTTCTTTTCAATTGCATATTTTTAATTTTCGAAGCGTTGCCAACAAATTATAATCAAGTAAAACTTCCACAACTTGATTTTCAATACGTTATTAATAATTTACAAATCAAATATAAGATGAATTATGAAGACCCGAAAATGTATATTTTAGAATTAGAACATTTTCAAATATTGTTTATACATCAATGTATTTTTATTTTATCATCATTCACTTTGGACGTACTATGTTTTCACTGATCCCACTAATCGTTCTATGAACGACTAGCTGGAAACTATTTTTCTTTTATGTACAATTTTATTGAGTTAAGAATGATTTCTAGTCTCGACTATATTCTATATTCGATTTGTTTGTAATCTCTTCTTCCTTCTTTCAGAACGAATTTCTCTCCAAAAGTTTGCATAATTGGAAATAAACTTAATATAATTTAGTCTGAGACTCAAAGCATTCAGGCATTGATGATTGTAAAAATAACAAGGAGATTGTCGAATTATATATAGTTTAGATACTTATAATATACGATTGAAAAGAGAAAATTTCTTTGTACTTATACAGTATTTGAAGTGAATCTTGAGAAAGATAGTCTATGGTCACCGAACTCGAAATTAAATATGAACAGATGTAGAGATACTTGTACGAATTGAATGTCGAATGGGTTTGAAAAAAACAACATTCTATTAAGCTGTTCAAGATCCTGCAGCAAACCGAAATATTATATTTGATCAACTTGTTCAAGACTTGATCTTTACCTCTAAAATATTTTTCATACATGTAACTCAACATGCATCACCTATCCTACTTAAAACAAAATTATATTGGCAAATCGATGTATTTTATATTCTAGCGAGTATTGAAACTTTTCAGTCTCTATCATAAGTCGTTATTCATTTCTTTTGAAAAAAAAGTTCTATCACACGAAAATATTTGTCTGTCTGTCGATTCGTATACACAATCGAAAAATTGCACCGTTCCAATGGCAGTATACATGACATTTTCTCAACAAAGGCTTTGATCCTACAGAACTTACATATAAGGAATTCAAATCTGAGATTAGATTCGAGGAATTTTGGAGTGACAAGGATTCAATCACAGATCCTAAAATATTGCATAGCATGAGATGTGAAATGATGTCGCGATATCGAAATTGGTCATGAAACGACAACATATAATATGATGAGATATTTTTAGCGCAGTCGATTAGGACGCTGGAGAACAGAAATTTTCGACTAACATTGAAAACGAATACAAAGTAGTTTTGTGGAGTCACATGACAATAAATTTTCAATGCTTATACTTTCTAGATGTATATGCTTCTAACATCAACAATGGTATACTGTCCTCTTTTAAAAAATGGCATACAGATCAAATTGTTGATGAGGACTGTCCATAACAATTTAGTAAAGTTTGAACATTTAGATCGAATTTCAAGTTTTGATACGTAGTTTCGAAAAATTAACTGAAATATTTGTGTTACAATAGTGTCTCACGTAGAAAAACTCGGGTTGGTAGATTGAGTGATGTTGAGCAAATCACAAACATAGCATACGGTTGCACCAACAATGTTCTAAAATTTCAAGAAAACATTAGCTATGTTCACTTAAATTCAAATAACTCAAAAAAAAGGATCTCTATATATTGTATTAGATGCAAACAATTTAATGCTCTATTAATCGAGAACTGGGTGTGGGTGTGGGTGTGGGTGTGGGTGTGGGTGGGTGCGGATGTCGATGTGATTAAAGAAAAGATTCACACCCACACTCACACCCTCACGCACCCACACACACCCATACCCACACCCACCCACATGCACACCCACCTATACCCCACACCCCACACCCACACCCACATCTGATAACCTTGATATTTTTATTTTATCTGTTAATAACTTATTTTTTGTAAAGGAACCTTTTCGTTTTTCTTCACTGCGCGTTCGTAATTTTATTTAATACAAATAATATGAAAAGAAGAGAAAACAATCAGAGGCGGCGCGGAGGGATGAGAGCAAGAGGGTAGATACTAAAAGGTGTGGGTGTGGGCAGGGGTGGCGCGAGTCAACCAACATTAGGGGGATGTAGCGACATTTTTTGGACTAGAAATACGAAGTCTGCAATTTTTCGGGGGGTGTAACATTATTTTTGGTGACAAATGGAAGAAAATTTCGTGATTTTGTTGAGCAAAAAAACAGCAATTTTTGAAGATTGGGGGGGGGGTGTCGCACCCCCGACACCTCTCGGTCGCGCCACCCCTGGGTGTGGGTGTAGATGTGGAGTGTGATTGTGGTCATATATGTCAAACTTGAATTCAATTGAAATTTCAGGTTTCAAGATTCAAGTTCCTAGAAAGAACTGGCCGCAGAACGACACACGGCACATCGCTGCTGGTGTGGATGCCCCGAAAGGGCTGGCCACGAAAGGTTTGAAACTTGAAATTTCAATTGAATTCAAGTTTCAAGTTTGACACTACTGATTGTGGTGTGGGTGTGATGTGGGGGTGGGTGTGTGTGATAGCAGAAGCGCGTGTGTGGTGTAGGTGTGGATGAGAATGTCGGTGTAACCTTTTTTTGACACCCGCACCCATACCCACCCTTTTTTTCTATTCTATACTTAAGGATTGTTGTTGACATTTGATCTTTAGTATCCTTTGCAGCATATAACTACAAACGAAATAACCATGATCAACAACCCTAAAATAAACGCGTACTGCGCGATTAAGTACCAGAAAGCCACTCTGTACAAAGTTTTGTCGCAATAATTATTATTACCGACATCAGTGTATTGAACGATAGTTCTAATACTGAACACCCATAAGCTGCCCTGCGAAAAGAAATACTTATGTCTTATTACATAATAAAAAATAAGTTACCACTTACAGCAATCAACCATGCGAGGAAAAACAAGAGCATTAAAATAGGAATCCACCACCAGAAGGACCATTCATCGCTATCAGGATAGCACAAATCTGTAGTGATGATCTACGATAAATTCTGTTCGCTCTGTAAGCAAATAGCGCTTCATAAATATGCTTACAATGAACACTGTGAAGCAGCATAGCAATAAACCAACGATTCCGAATATTCTTAAATAAGTCGGTATCCACGATTGAATGGGGCATGCAAGACTCTTTCGATAACTTATTATAAGAGCAGCAATGGAAATTGCAGAAAGCAATAAAATGACAATCGTCAATTTAATGTCACGCTTCCACGATTTCAGTTGCGCCGCTAAATCTCGAGCCACATCTCTGGTTCGACGTTCCTCCACATTCACAAGCCATAAGTTCGAATAAACTGGTTCATGTGATTCTTCTGGAATCACTGTCACTTTTGTCTAAACAGATAGTAATTAACATAATTGGTCGCTGAAATACTGACTAATAGTAGTACTTTCATGCGTATGTCGTGTAGCAACGATGATGAATATAAACTTTAATAAGACTCCGATGATATACAGACAATACTTTGTGGTTAACAATCTTTTGGTTAAATTTATAGATCTGAAAAAACTCGCACTACCAAGTAAAAAAACAACAAAACTATTATGTCACTTGAGTTCAAAAAAACTAAAAGATAGAATACGTCTCACAGTGAAGTTCAGTTTTTCATGTTTTTCATTGCCTGTGGCAAGGAAAGCACAGGCGTTGGCATATGTAGCATATTGATGCAATACTGTTCTGTGTCATTCTTTATATCGATACTAAGCACCCTGAATAAAGTAAATGGCAGTATTAGCACCTCTTCTTCCAACTGGAACGCAGAAATACGTGGTAATGTATTGGATATTCTGTTTAAATTGATAGCCGTCTCGCACTTTCTCTCGAAATGATATGCCAAAAGTACGGACACTTTTGAATGATCATTCGTTGATAACGGAGCAAAGCCTAAGGCTACTGATTGGTTCATTGATGTCGATTGTAGAATGCTGGTTTGAAGCAGATGTTTAGGCTTTTCTAAAGCCCATTGATAATACTTCAAATCTGTCAACTTACAGTTCATACCTCTATATGAAGTTCCTTGAAATCCCCGATCATGCAGTTCATTCAAGCGCAAAAAGAGTATTTTGGTGTAAATGTTAGCATCTTTTTGCAGAAAACCGTAAAATGGTGATTCAAGTGTATAGAGACTGAGCAAGTCACTGATGCTTTTTTTCCGTTGATAACTATTGAGCATTTTCATTACAGCTTTGTGGCTAGGGTCTGTTTCTTGAACAGATTTTCTAATAAGGTACGACAGACTTCCTGACTCATAGTGCCGCATATTTAGAAGGCGCCGTATCCAGGGGCTCGCACGTGATACAGCCATCATGAACTGCGCTTCCCTTGTGTCATTAATATCTTCACAGCCTACGTAGAAATCGTTCGGAATGCTTGCTTTTTGTCCATAAACAAAGGAACTACCCGTATTGTAAGCATGCAACTTTCTTTCCCCCTCATCAGTGTCAAACCAGCGCCATTCACAACGATAACGTTCAAACTCTCTGCGCATTTCGTCTGTTTGAGCTACTTGGTACGGTGTTTTTCCATGTTTATTTCGTGTCCCTCGGAAATGTGAGCACATATCTGGCTCTAAGCGGCTCAATAGATAATCGACAATCTCAAGATGATTGTAATACGATGCTGCATGGAGGCTTGTATCCCCATTTGGATGGTGAAAAATGGCTAGGTATATATTATCTCCACGAGTCAATTGTTTGACTGTATCGAGATCGCCATTGACGCACGCTGCATGCAGTTCATCCAACATTTGTGCTCGCCGTTCTGCAAAGTTACAAAATTTGTTCCAGCATGCTGTCGAACACATCTTCAATACAAGCAATAAAATCTTTCCTCACACATTAACATGACTGCAACTCACTTTTATAACCATAAAACGGCAACAATGTTGACAGGATACTGATATCATGCTGTACTTTATGCAGCTCTACAAAAGAAAGATAATGTGACTATTTTATTGAAGAGGGAGATACCACATTTTAAGATCGTAAGATTTTACGACATCGAAAGCTTTTCAAAGGTTTTAAAACATTTTGAAAGGGTGGGTGTGGGTGTGGAGGGTGTGAGTGTAGGGGGTGTGGGTGCGGGGGGTGTGAGTGTGGGGGTGGGTGTGGGTGAGGGTGTGGGTGTGGATGGGTGTGGGTGTGGGTGTCGGTGTGGATGGGTGTGGGCGGATGTGAGCGTGGGTGTGGATGTGGGTTGTGGGTATGGGTGGGTGTGCGTGTGGGGGTACGTGTGGTTGGGTGGGTGTGGGTGTATGGATGTGGTCGTGGTGGCGGATCTTCTCTTCATCCACATCCACCCACACGTACACCGACACGTACACTCACACGTACACCCACACCCACACCCGACCCACGCCCACCCACACCCACACCCACCCACACCCACACCCACACCCACACCCCACCCACACCCACACCCACACCCAAGCCTCCTCCCCTCTTCGTTTCTGTGCTATCGTACTTTTTATTAAGTTTATCTCCGAGTTGAAATATGACATGAGAGTTTTATTGCAGTATGGTGTACAGATCACAATGCAATAAAACTCTCGAGTCATATCTCTACTTAGCGGTAAATTTGAAGTATGACGACACAGAAAAAAAAGAAATGGCAGATTTTTGTCCATGAGTGTATTTGATCTCCATAAAATAAGCTTCTTATATATTCGGATTTGAATAAAACTCCAATATTTGTAAGTATTTTTCTGTAGAATTCGATGAATTCTACAATTTTAACTAAATTCTCATGTCTATGAAAAGCATAATTTTTGTATAGAAAGAAGCATTGAATCTTAATCAATCACTTATATATCACACATATGATTAGGCCACTTATAGATCAGAATTATTGAGCTTAAATGCATGACACTAGCCTAAAAACTTTTCATTCGTCAGAGTTTCATTATAATTAGATAAAAAATTTACTACTTTCACGAAGATTTGATAAGCACTGGCTGTGATCATTGCTCATGTCTTTATATTAGGACTGTTATAGGTCCTCGTAGTGTTGGCCATTTTTCAGAGAGTTGATAGTTTTTTTAGACCTTGAATTTTATATGGTTAGATACAGCTTGAAAAACTCTGCAAAATCAGATAAAAAAATTTTTAGCGGTTTGACAACTGAAGGTAGAAGTGGATTACAACTAGAAAAATATGCTGATCTTACACCTACGTTTTTCATGGATTTTGACCTTCAGGACGATACAGCTCCAAATCTCAACAACAAATATGTTTCATAATTTGTAGTTTTTTGTAGAGAATCTCAGTGACTATCAAATGAAACCTGAATAGACTCGATCGTTATAACTGTTTTCGAGAAAATGTCAAAATACGAATGACAGTCAAATTTAGGTAAAAAGGACATAATGACCAGAGGAGCGCAAAAACTATGTCTTGGCTAAAACCTTTTTTGTGAAACACGATCTGAAAGGAGTGTTGAAGTATTTAGGGGTAGAAATTTGGACCCCCCCTCCCCCCACAGACCGTGACAGAGAATCCAGGGTACCCATCACAGACCGTGACAGGGAATTCAGGGTACCCATCACAGACCGTGACAGAGAATTCAGGGTACCCATCA
>CAJNOL010001464.1:1789-13797 GCA_905250125.1 Rotaria sordida | reverse complement strand
CACACCCTCACCCACACCCTCACCCACACCCTCACCCACACCCTCACTCACACCCTCACCCACACCCTCACCCACACCCCCACCCACAACCCCACCCACACCCTCACCCACACCCTCACCCACACCCTCACCCTCACCCACACCATCACCCTCGCCTCCATCCTCACACCCTAACCCTCACCCTCGGGATAGTTATGACATACGCATTGCCATGGCATGACTAACATTTCTTTTTTTCTATTCTACTCTTGCTTTCTTATTCACTCTTGATTGATGATTTTCGCGCCTTTTTCATTTCGCTTTAAAATGTGGTCAGTGAGAAATAGATTTCAAGAGACAAATCGTTTGGAAGAAAAAAGTGGTTTCCTCATCGTACATCTAAGACTGTATGATCTCGTGCATAGAAATTAGCTAAAAAGAGCCATCCGCGCAGCTCCAGACAAAGATAAGGTTGACATTTAGTTCTCCGCTGGTAGAGAATTTTCACGCTTGATGAATATTTTCTTCTACTTGAACAGGTTGATCGTGTTTCGCATTTTAGTCCCGCAGGGATTACGCTAACAGCTTTTCTACAGGCTTCAAAACATCTACTTCAAACGTTTTCTAGAAAATTCAGAAAGAAAAGAATTTTCTTTGAAAAATTGAGATCATTCAAACAAGTATAGCAGAGGCAAAACCATCGGACGAAGACCCTTTAGCAGGGTCGAATCTAGATCATGGTATGCTGGACTCACCACTGCTATAAAGATATCCATCGTTTGGACATCTGGTTTCTTCGGAACCTATGTTCTATTTTGTATAGATTATTATAGTTTGTTTGTGGTTCTTTTTTGAATCATCTGAACAATTGTAGCAGAGTTAAAACCATCTGATGAGTCCCTTAAGCAAGGACGAAATCGCGATCACGGTGTGCTTTCTGACTCACCCCTACGACAAAATTACCTATCGCTTTCTTTGGAAATATGTATAGGTCTATTGGATATATGGATCTCTTGTTTATGATCTTGGGATCATTAGAACAGCATGTATATATGCAATATAAGCCATCTGATGAGACGAACTGAGCGTCGTCGAAACCGGTCATGGTAGCTCTACTCACCCTCACCCCGACTTGGATGGGCATAGCCACTTCTTCGAGGGATTGAAACAGAAACACCACCGGTGAGCGCCTAGTGGATTATGTTTACCAAGTTCGAGGAGATAGATGAGAGACCTGATTGTATATAAACTTTCTTTTCGGAGAGCGAGGACACAGCAGATCACTCTCATTTATTGAATCCTGATAGTTGTAGGTCTTTCGTCTTAGATGAACACGATGGAGATCACAAATGTAAGAAGGTATCAGAAAAGCGAGGTGAAGCTACCTGATGAGGCCCTTCAGCAAGGCCGAAACGTGTCGTGGTGACTGTTTCTTGTATCTTTTTGCAGTTGTGTCTCTTATATAAACATACTCACCCTTCATTCACCCTTACTCTCAGTTAGGATTAATCCTCGATCAGCTTTATTCAAAACCAAAAAAAGGAGCAGAGGACATATCAAAGGAAAACACCGAAATATCGTCGGAAGAGTGAGAGAGAGATCCAGCCAGGAGCAGAAGAAGGGAGGAGGAGAGAACAAACGAAAAACAGAAAACAAAAGGAGAGATGGTAAAGTCAGGATCATGCTGTGTACTGGCACGGATCATAACATGCTCACTTTCGTTCTCATCCCGACTCTCATTTCGACGCTTACCCTGAACTTTTACGTCTATGACGTGTTTGTTGACTTTCGAATCATATTCAACTTTTTTTATTTCGATGCTTGTCCCAATTGATAATAAAACTTCGTCTTCAATTGGATATTCTGACAGTGACGAGATATTTATTGCATTCGTCTCGGAATATAAAACGTTCTGAGGAATGTGAATTTGAAATAACGTGTTTCCGTCATAAAATAGCGCGACGTCTTTCTTCTTTGTTGTGCTTGAAAACCAATCCCACTGAACCCGACAGCCAACATGTCTTTTATAATCATTAATCATTTCGTTCGTCAAGTTGGCGCTTCGAAAAACAACAATGTCTTTTTCATTAGGACTGTTCAAAAGATGGTTTTGTAACATCCAACAATAAGGTCCCAATGTGCGACCATAATTTTGATCTCTCTCTGAGACAAACCCCCATGTCGAACCCCAGGACCCCCAGCCGCCGTTTGGAAAGTTTCTTTTTTCTGCTTCTCTCAAGGCTTGATTGACAAGTTTGTATAAGAAACTTTCGATTGTATATAATTTGACACAACATTCACAGATTTCTTTTTCCCATTCATGTCTTTCTTTATTTGGGCATTCCATTTTCTGTCTCTCTTCAGACCATACGCCCAGAGCCTTGTCGCATTTAATTCCTTTCCATTCGTTCTTCCATTTTCCTTTTACTTTTCTTAATTTATTCGCCATAAATTCAGCTTCTTTTCTTTTTCCGAGTTTTTCACCTTCTTCTTCAATGCCCCGAGCTGCTTTCTCGACGAATTCATCGTCGATCTTTGTCGAAGAAACTCTGGATGCAGAAAGAAACGTCCCGCCTCTGGTTTCAAATGATTTGGCGCTAAGTTGTGGTTGTTCTAGCACAAATCTTCCTTCTCTCACATATTCATCTGATATATCCATGACGCTTTTGATATGTTTTTGTTTGTTTGCGTCTTTTTGTCGGTTTGAATTTGATGTTCGAAATCAATCCAAAAATCGTCGAGTTCGGCTTGAATTTTCTTTTGTTGATAAGCGAGTTCAATCATATGATTTTCAATGTCAGAATATCTTTTCCATTCATCTGTTTCAAAGTTTGATTCCCACATCCAAACTATTCGTTGTCTTCTTGATCTACTTGTGGTGGAACCCATGTTTGTTGAAAACAATCTACAAAACAAAAGAGGATCGTTAAGATTGTTACAGTTGCGGTTTTCTTCTTTAGAAAAAGGAGATGAAGACGCATCGAATCGTATAAACAAGTTTTCTGATCTGATTGCTTTACAGATTTCAACTAACCATTTTGAAAATCAATGTACCTCACTAGATGACTACAGTCAATATTCGATTCTTAGGTGTATATTCGAGCCACACTCGAAGATCTATAAAACTGCGCAAGGTTCGAAACTTTAGATTTAATCGTTCAGGAGTTATGGATATTTTATTTGAAACTCAAAGCCATTTTTCTGGTGATTTCTGTGAAAAAAATTACTTTTTCGCTCTTTTCATTAAAAAACACTTTTTCAATACTTTTTGAGAAAACTGATTAAAAACACATTAGAAAACATTAGAAAAACTTGTGATATATGTCGAGTTCAAATCGATCGTAAGTGTCGCAACTTCACAAAGTTCTCTGCAGACAAGACAAAATGAACGAAGAATTGTCTGTATATCACAATTATCCAAAGTACGATGAGGAAGCTTGATAGGTAGAGTAAGAAGGAATGTGTTCAGTATCGATGTGTGTTGTTAAAATGAATGTCACTATTACACCTCACTCTTTTTATTCATTGCGCAACGTTATGAATCACCAACCATAAATGTTATCTATATTTGTTTTTTTGGGTGGTACTACTTTAGAACACACACCGCCCTCATCATTACTCATTGTTCTACCAGCCAATGTGTGTATAGGAGGTTCAGAATCCGAAGAAACTTTTTTTGTGTACGTTATACACTATTACGATAGGAAAGGTAAATCTCCGTGCAAAAGTATGCGTGACACAAGCCTTTAAGCACACGATGGCTAATAGATGACACTGGTATCTATACAAAGTAACGCTCATCCTACGGATTCACAAACCCTTTTCTGAAAGAAATTCATATACAGCTATATAATTAGACACAAATCCGACCAAGATCATGTGATACATGTCGACCGCGCAATGGTCTATAAAACATGCAATGAGCTGTTTTATTTCAGCCTGAATTAAAAAAAAAGAAACTCGATTTCAGATCAAAATAAAAGATTGAAAATCTTGAGAGATACACCATAACATGTACTCTTTATATCCTCTGTTTATAGGGTGCAGGTATTGCTAGTCTCTCAAAATGTATCATCTTGTAAAACCAATATGCTTCTTAGTCTCAGAAGATTCGAGCATGACGAGTATTCATGGTTATTAACAGTATTTACGAATGTTGAAAGTTATGATATCTTCTATAGTCACAAATTCCTGTACCGATGAAAATAGGTGGTATATAAGGTATAGACGGTCATATAATTCTAAATATTCGCAAATACTCGTATCCTATAACAATAAGAAGTATGAAGAATACAGATAAAGATTTACTTCTAAATATTCGTAGTACTCTCATTTTGGTTTGAAATTAGATGCTTCGTTTTGATTTCGAATTCAAAATGAAATTAAATAGACTGTTGTGTGAAATAGGCACTGATCAATGAAAAATTACCAACTAGATTTATTTGGAGAATAGAAATAAAAAATATTTGAGTCGGAAGTTATAAAACTAACTGTATTCTTACCTCGGTATGAAAGATACGATGGTTGATCACAAACTTAAAGCAAACGCACGCACGAATGAAGACAAAGATATACGTATTGGATGGGATGCTGTCTTTTTTCTCTTGCGTTCTGCCACTAAATAGTGGCAAAGTAGCAACTAGACATAGCGCAGAATAAAAGTAAAAAATATTCGAATCACAAGTATGAAAATGTTGTCGCTCTTACTTTGACATGAGAAACATGATAGGCGCTCACACATTTAACGCAATCACACACATGAATGAAGACAAGAATATGCATATTCAAGGAAATGCTGTCTTTTTGTGCACTCAAAAAGTGAGTACACTCTAGAATCAGTCGATGTGTCCGAACGACCGTCCGTTTACACGATAACTTTTGAACAAATAAACCAATTGCGATGAAATTTTATGCATAGAATTGTCTTATCGATATCTCAGTCGAGTTCGAAGATGAGCATGATTGGCCTAGTCCTTTCTGAGTTATAGAAAAAAAATGTGATTTTTCCTGTGTTTTTGTATGGGAATATTGACGTATCCTGACTTTGATAAAAAAAGATTTTCCTCTTATAAGCAGATAAATCTTCAACTATTATATACCATTCGATAGAGAATTTCACGGGCTACAAAATAGTATATAAAACGTTAAGAAAAAAGTGTAACTTTGTACTCTAATGTTCAGAATACTTTGTAGAATCTCAACAAACTGGCCAGTGAACATGATTGAGGGTGGGAGTGGAGTGTGAGGGTGAGGGTGTGTGAATAGAAGCTACCAAGACGCGTTTCAACCTTGCTTAAGGGTCTCATCAGTTGGCTATGAGTACAAGCTACCACGATGCGTTTCACTGTTGCTCAGACAGATCATCAGATGGCTAAGTCTTTGGTTCGATTCAATTTCAAAGCAAAAGCTAAGAAAGAATCAATTCAAGACAAATTTCATTGATACACCATAAAGTGTATTAGAAATTTAAAAGTACTGTGGTGAGTACAAGCTATCACGACGCGTTTTACTGTTGCTCAGACCGAGCATCAGGTAGCTAAGTCTTTGGTTCGATTCTATTTCAAAGCAAAAGCTAAGACCCATTTTTAAAAACATTTTCGATTATTTCCAATTTTATAGTAATGCATCGACATTTTTCGAACTCAATTGACTTGAAATGAATAAAGCAAATATTTTTGGTAGCATTGATATGTTTTAGAGAATAAAATCTAATGTTTTCATGTGAAGAAAGAATGGTATTCTGAAATCCATCGATCAATAATGTGCACTTTTCAGCATCATAACATAGTTTTTTCCAATTTTAAGTGTTGAAAAATATTCTTAATAACTCCCTGACATATTCACAATTGAAAGAAATCAAAAGAAATTGTGGACAAAGAAACGACCTTTTGGGGACATGTCCTTTTTAAAACAAGCATAAAATCTTTCTAAAGACAGTTCTTACCTGTATCTGAAAATTTGTTGATCGTGATACAATTGTTTTATTTCTTATTACAGTTGAAAATACTCGAAATCTTCTTTTCTTTTCGTTTCTATTTTGTTTGCTTCTTCATTTAGATAAAATCATAAGAGCTGCGACAGATAGCGATTTTCTTTTCTTTTCTTATTCACGTTATATATATCGAGCACCAGCAGATAAGGATGTGGGTGTGGGTGCGGATGTGGGTGTGTGTGGGTATGAGTGTGTGTGTGTGTGTGTGTGTGTGTGTGTGTGTGTGTGTGTGTGTGTGTGTGTGTGTGTGTGTGTGTGTGTGTGTGTGTGTGTGTGTGTGTGTGTGTGTGTGTGTGTGTGTGTGTGTGTGTGTGTATGATGAGAAGATATCCGCACCCACACTCACACGCTCATCCACACCCCACACCCGCAACCACAGCCACACCCTACAGTTATAACGCTCAGCCGATGAGTGTGATACGAAGGCTGAGCGATTCCGGAATCACTAGGAATTCCGCGTAATTGCTTCCAAATCGTTGCGATTCCGGATCCGTACGATACCCGGAATTCCGTCCCGGAATTACATCCAGTTGTAAGCCTCAGCCGATGACTGTGATGTCAAAGCTGAGCGATTGCGGAATCACTAGGAATTCCGCGGAATTTCTTCCAAATGGTTGCGATTCCGGATCCGTGAGATACCCGGAATTAGATGCAGTTATAAGCCTCAGGAGATGAGAGTGATGCCAATGCTGAGCGATTCTGGAATCGATAGGATCTGTTGTAAATGATTCCGGAATCGGTGGAATTGATTCCGGGACGGGAACTGATTCCGGAATGTTCAACATCGCGGAATGGGATGTATTCTCTTGGTAAGAACATAGAAAATATTTTACTCTATTATTTCGTAAGGCTTCGGTTAAGTAGAGTGCTCCAACATCACCTATTTTGTGAAACACGATCTGAAAGGAGTGTTGAAGTGTTTAGGGGCAGAAATTTGTACCCCCCCCCTCCCCACACAGACTGTGACAGATAAATTCCATACCCATCACAGACCGTGACAGAGAACCTCTGGATCCATCACAGACCATGACAGAGGAACCCTAGGAACCATCACAGACCGTGACAGAGGAACTCCAGGAACCATCACAGATCGTGACAGACAAACTATAGTTTTGAAGCATCAAATAAATGGTACGCTACTAATCTATCTTGAAGAAATGGAACAAAACGATGTCCATCTAATTAATTACAATAGGTCCATTGTGTTTCACATTTTTAATCCCGCAAAGGATTGCGCTAACAGTTTTAAAAAAATATAAAGATGGGTCGATTCGTGTTCTTATACGCCTCCGTCCTTTTCAAATTGTTGCCAGTTACAACACGATCAAACGTTGATCAGAAGAATATTTTTCGGGCAATTATTTTCGAAAATAAATCTTCGTTCCTCTTCGACTTGTGGGCAAATGGAGAACATTGAGAAATAATATTGCTCTACAGAAAAATCAAGATTTTTTTTTATAGGATGCCTCTTGTTCAATTTGTCAATGCTATAGATTGTTTTAACAAAATTGAAAAGTAAAAAGATGAAAATCCAAAGTCTACTTGACGACAAGTGAGTACACTACGTATGTATGTCAATAACCTATTTTTTTCAAATTTTACGTATCTTTTCTTTTCTTTCTGTTCGTATTATGGTCTTCTAGTGAAAACCGAGCGATTATATTTTTCGTTCTTTCATTTGACTATATTTTCGCTTATTAAAATAAATACGACGTATATATTCGTATTTTTTTTTCTCAGTTTACGGCGTAATATGCATTCATTTATGTTATCGTGTTATCATATAAAAAATATTCATTTTTCGCTTTATAAAATAAATTTTTTCCTTTTAGAAATATGATAACCAAGTTAACATTGCTATGCTTAGTATCATTGATGTTAAGCGATTATGGAGTGCGATGTGCTCAACCCTATTTTCCTCCGCAAATAACATTTTCTACGTATGAGAATAAAGCTATTTATGCAATCGATGAATTAAATCAACAAGCTTACAGATCATACATTATAACTCCAACACTAACTGAATATTCATTCGCAATGCAGCATTTCCCATTTGCAATTCCTGATTCACCAGAATCAAAATATTATGTTCAATTGAAATTAAACTTCCCGTCAAATAGTTGTAACTATGGAACTTATTGGAAATATGGTGACTATCTATCCAGTGCGTTTCCTTCACATTGGAATTTCAATGATAGTTCATTTAAAATTGATAATTTTGTCAATTTCCGATATGAAATGATTCATTCTAACAATAATACAGGAGATGAAGATTATTGGTATGCAAATGAAATATGTGAAATTGATACTGGTGAAAAGTTTCCTTGTCAAGAGATTTATTTTAAGAAAAACACAGATATACCTCTTAGAACAGCTCAAGTTTTTCGTCGACGATGGGAAGTATTGCACGAAACGATATATTACAAAGTCATATCTATTGGCAAACCCGATGACAGACTATTCAAGAGAATTCCACAAAATTGGGCTTATAATTGTACAGATCTTGCGCTTGGACTTCTTTACAACCCTCAAATATTGGTGATTTCATTGGATAAAACTTCATCAGTACAACTTTGGCTAAATACTCCACCGCATTATATTAACGGCAATGACACAGTAACTATCGAATGGCAGCCATCAACTGCATCAAAATGCAATGATTGCGTCACATGGACACCAAAACGATTCAGTTTCAACTCCACTAACTTTCAACAAACACAAACACTTTATATAACTCGTGTCAAAGATGGACAAGGTGTATATCTCATCCCAATTTTTTCTGGAGGTGGATTCGATATAGTTGATCCAGAACATAGTCGAATTTCTATTTACTAGATTTTTATTTTTGTTTTGTTACAACTTTTAAATGACTTAAATAAATTGGCCATTTTACGAGTTCCATCTAAATTCGACTATGATTAATTGAACTTTACGGATCTGCATCTGAAATATTAGTTTTTTGAGAGACTTTAGAAATCCGGTATTTTGCGATGTTCTGCAAATCAGATCAGAAAACAGTTGAAAATGCTCGTATTTTGACATTAGTATTTTACTAGAAGCCGCCTGAATTTTGCACTACTAGATCCGATTATCAAATGTGACGATGCAGTGCTCGGCGCATTCTGCCATTCCCATTGAGCAAACCTGTTATCGTAATCTCCGATCTATCTCCAGGATTCTTTGTTCTGTTTTATTCTACTTTCGAAGCTATTGATGAGTTAGCGTAGCCATTATTAGATATGTATGCGTGGGCGTCAACTTTATATAATCGATCACTGCCCAGATCGAATATTCCAGCCTCCGGATACGATCAGAGCCCGATGGAAAGGCTATTTTTTCCGGTCCATTCCAACCAGAATGAAGCCGGAACCCGACCGGAAGAAGTCGGAAGGCGGAAACAGTAATCAGGGCCGAAAAGTCATTGTATCGGAAACTTTGAAATCTACGAAAATCCTGTCACCGTAATAAGCACAGAACAAATTGATATCCCGCAACGGGAGACCATACAACCAACCGGAAACTATGTCGAAATCAGGCAGTATCTAGTACAGAGGACTCCGGAATCAACCGTTTCGGCCGTAGAAGCCATCAACTTTTCCCTAAAATCACCACATAAAATCCGGAAAAATATAAAGACCATCAAGTTTTATTCCACAAAATTTCATCGATAGGAAAGGACATGAAAAAGAATTTTATTTGAATGACAATGTCTTGATCTGTGTTGAACGAGATGTCGAACAATATTGAACCGTTGTGTCGCTAATCGCTTGGAATTCATGCATAGTTCCGATCCCTTGTATTGTGCCTGAAGTGACACGCCCATTAAGGAATAAAAGAAAAGGTTTTTCTCACTTGATGTTCGAAGTTTTCTGCTTCTAGCTTTCAGATAGTTGTTCTTGACCTTTTCCACCTGATCTGCTCTAAGATAGAAGACGTGAACATCAGAACAGTCTTTGTTAGATCTTTCTGCTGTTTCGAATTGCTATTTCGAATTGTTGTTTCTGTGAGAACTCGTAGATGTTCTTTGCAGTCGACCAGAGAATATTCTTGGAAAGTGTAGCATGTCTGCTAGTGGACTTCAGTACTGCACCAATGCTGTCATCAGCTTCTGTGTTATGGTTTGTCGCTGTGAACGTCCAACAAGCCTCCAAATCGAAGTCGGCCGTGTGATGAATCAGGTTCAAAATATTGGCATTGCTCTTAAAATGAGCACTTGGACCATCGTTAAAAGAGAGAAGAGAGTTGAGATAGTACATAAAATCTATTAGAAGTCGTCCATGTATAACAAGGTAAGCTCTACTTGAAGTAGTTGATCTTTTTTACCAATGGAAAGTTATTCTTGATGAATTGGACGAGAGGTTTTTGTGCGCAGCAAACAAACGCTGTTGTGTGTTCCATATAGTTACTAAATATTGCCAAGTTTCGTTGTTCTTGTCCAACGGGGAGATGGATTCTAAACAAGATGGCTTGACGCTGACGTATCAATGTGTAGTTCATTGAAAATTGATCTGAGCCACAATAAAAGTGTTGTCTGTTGATTGGCTACGTAAATTTTTGATATATTCACGTTACTGACGATTACAGTACGGGTGGAGTAAGAATATGGGCCATCTTTCTTCAATTTCTGTGAGTAGAGAATCAATTGAACCGATCATTTATCGTAGATCGAGTTTATTATTGACTTTCTTCCACAGAGTCCATGACCATTCGTCATCCATATCCATAACATTGTTTTAAGTAAGGATATCCGTGAGGTTTTCCGTCGAGCAATCGTCGCATTGTCCAGTGAAGCACTCTTCTTTTTCGATCGTACAAACCATTCGGGTGATCAGATCTTTCATACTGATTTTGTTATTAGCTGATGAAGAAACTACACTAGTATATTTCTGATAGTAGTTGTTCCAAGCCGGTAATGAAATTACGATACAATCGAATCACTATACAACTGACACAAACCTTCAATAACGGATCCATGTTCTCGTAAATAATACACACGCACGTGTCATGTAGTGTTGTAATTTTCACTTCCTGTGCTCGAAGAACAGTGAAGGTCGTTCTTGCAACAGCTCCAGGAAATCGTTCGTTGAATCTTCGATAGGCATTCGAGATGGTCATTCCCAAAAAACGAACTGCCACTGGTTGTCCGTTGATTTTAATCGTGTCTTTGGAATTGGATGAGATTCGATTGATACCATCCTCGCAATAGAACTTGATCACAGCGTCAATCGTTGCATCAGATAAAGGAATATTTCTTCGTGCACATTGCGGATAAGCTAGTATTCTTTTGTTTTTTCGAAGAACGCGCGATCGTCGAACCTGGTTTTGCTTTGATTAAAGCCTGACATATGAACTTAGTTTCTAGTGACATATGATTGAAGAAATGAGAAGAGATCGGAAAGAGTGAGGATAGGATACGCACCATTTTTCGATTCTTTTGTCGACCTCATTCTTTGAGAGCAATCGTCATCAGACGAACTTATTCATCGGCATCACTTTCGACGAACAGGTTTTTCAGATCACCAAAAAGCTCGTTTGATTCAGATATCCTGAGTCCGTGAGGATTTGGATCATGCCAAATCTGAGGCTTTCTATCCAATACATCACACAATCGATGGAGATTTCTATACACTTCATCAACTTTGCCTCGGAGGGGAAATACTGACGATCGAAGCATAAGAGTCGTTTCAGAAAGTTCGGAATAAATTTACGAATTTACTTGTCATAAATCGGCTCTAAGTTCAATAATCCGAATATGGTCGACCATTGTTCCATTGTTTTGTCTTTCTGGTATTCGAGTTTATACGACACATGGTCTGCCTCTTCATCCATCGCTTCAGGATCAGTCGCCTCGTCATCCATACATGGTGAATCATCATCATCTTCTTTCGATTCAGCTATGATGATACTATCTCAGGTCGAGGGTGTGGGTGTGGGTGTTTCTTCTTCCATACCCACACCGTCACCTCTTCAAATGGGATTTGCGAGTATTTATCAGACAATTGTTGATTGTTTAAATACTGATCCTAACTTTTTACAT
>CAJNOL010001463.1:0-63806 GCA_905250125.1 Rotaria sordida | reverse complement strand
TTATTGGTGTGGAACAAGAGAACATGTCGAACTGTCGGATGCCGCTCGACTTCATATAATGGCTACGAATATGTTTCAGTGAGACTAAGACAAGCTTAAAATGATTCGTGCCCATAGCCTACTGATAAAGAGTTATGACCGTTTAAATGAAATTTTTACTGTGTTCAAGATATTTCTGGAAAATTCAGAACAAAGAGTTTTGACCTGAAATTTTGCCTATAGGCATGTTTGATAGTTCTGAAAGGTTTAACGAAAACGAATCTTTTTGTTTTTTCGATATACTCGATTTTCGAGTGGACTGAGTTATAGTGTCCTCTTATCGTAAACTGCTGCTTTGTTGGATATTGAATATCTCGAAAAAGACATGTTCGTTTTTGTTGAAACTTTCAGGACTGTCTCATGACTATCAAACGTGCCCATAAGTAAGATCTCACGTTGAAACACTGTTTATTTTGAATTTTTTGGAAATGTCTTGCTTTCAGTAAAAAAAAATCATTCAAACAGCCATAACTCTTTATGAGTAGACCATGGGCTCGAATCCTTTTAATTCTCGTAAGCTAGAACCTAATTACAACACGACCAGCATTGATCCGGATCGCAAAGTTTTTGTTCGTTTTCTCAGGATACAAAAATCTCAAAGATGTCGTCAATAGGTCTTGTATTGAGAGGAAAAGATTTCTCTGCCAAAATGTATCAGTTGAATGTTCTTTTATTTTCTCTTTCCACAGAATATCTCTGATTCTTCAACCAGGACCAGAACGTCCCGTACTCATCTCTAATAAAAACATAGATTTACAATAAACAAAAAAAAAAAATAATAATAATAATTGATATACGAATTATTCTCGATTTTGTTCTTCACATGCATCAATCTATGAATTGTATACATCAACTGGTTCACTTAAATCTATAAAAAAAAAAGTATATTGCAGGAAAAAAAAACGAAAATATATTTACAATGAATTGATGTTGAGTAGGTTTCTCGACACATTCGACATTCTATTGTGCCAACATTTGCTTTTCGATCACTAGAAAATATTAAATAAAAATTTTATAAAAATATATATTAAAATTTTTTACATTTTAACTTCACAAGAACGATCATGTGAACAAAATGGACATGGAAATATAACAGCAAGAGCTACAATTCGTTTTTGTTTTGGTGGAGGTTTTCGTTTAGATTTTCGTTTACCCATTTTGTTTTTTTCTTCAGCTATATTCAATAAAAATCTAAAGAAAACAATATCAACCATTATTATAACAAACAAAATTAAAATAGATGTATTTTGTTTTTGTTTATTTTTTTTTATTAAAAAATAACAAATAAATAATGAAAATTCTTATTATTTCTTTTTTTCTTTTTGTTTTCGTTTTTACTGCAGTTTTAACTTCAATCGGTTTAGCATGATTAAGTTCTTTCATATGTTTGAAAAGTGCATTACGTGAAGAAAATTCTTCTCGACAAATAAAACATTGAAGAATAATAGATGTTTGTGATGCCTAAAATAAAATTTAAGACAATTAAACATCGAGAATTTTTTCTTTTATATTCTACTGATTTCTGATCCTTAAACTCAAAGACTTTAATAACATATTTATCATTAACATTAGGTTTAGGTTAATCGAAAATATTGAATGATTGTAGTAGAATGAACTTTTCTTGATATAAATCTGACGACAGAATCGTTTCAATAGATAAATCCGTGATGATTTTAACTATGAGCATGAGAAATGCTTTTAGATCTTCATAAGCTGGTTTGCTGGAAAATTGACTTTTCAGAGTAATGAACTGTTTACCAAAAATCGTTTTTTATGCCTCCAAGTTATAGAGTATATCGAATTGCGAAGAAAGTTTACCTGTTTCAAACTGATTTTTGGAGAAAATACAGCCATTTGAATTCATACAAATGATATACATCGACATTTCAAAGTGAAAACATAAAAATTTATATCACTTTTTTTAAAGTTCTAGATGTTCTATAATCTGATCAGATTTTAAAAAATTTTGGTAAAATATTTGTTGGTATGGAAAATTGGTTCATGAACATCTAAAGATGTATCTCATGTTCATATTTGGAATCAACAAGATTGATAAGCTAATAATTCAATAGCTTTCGTTGAAAAAAAAAATGCGATTTATCAGTTGAAATTGTTCCTTCGTAAGCTCGAGCCTAGAAAACTTTTGTCTTCTAATCTTAGTAATCTCTCACAATAAAAGGTTACGATATTAAAAAAAGAATTACAGGATTGGCTTCTTAAAAAAAGAAAATGACCAAAAACAAAAATCATTAGTCAATAAGAGCGATTTGAAGATTTATTGGAACCACGCGAAATAGAAGTTGCTGAGACAACAAGAAAAAAGTTGTCCTAATCAGAATTAAAGATTATACTTAAATACTCTATATTTTTAAGCGAATTCTATTATAAATCATATTAATCAGAACATAATTCAAGCGAAATTACCCAAAAAGTACTCTTCCTTCTCATTCTATGACATTCGCTCGTCAATAGTTTCCAAAGAATTAAACATTGACTCTTTTTTAAAAAAAGTTAAATTTTAAAGCTATAAAAATTGAAAGAAATATTTAGAGAATATTGAGATCAACATGTATTCTGAGGCACGCTTTATTCATAACATATTGGATTCAGATCAAGAAAATAAAACCATTTCATACCGAAAATATCCATGCCATGGCACGCTCACAAATAACGTCTTTTTCTTCAACATCTGTCACATATTACGGCTGTCTCTTTGCAAATATCTCACAAAGACAACTATAAGAAAAATTTCTTATGCAGCATCAATTAAGGTGTGGGTATGAGTGTGAATCTTCTCTTCACTCAAAGCCACAGTCACAGACACAACCACACCTACATCCTACTACAAATGAATTATTGTGAGTAACTATCATCAGCTGATTAATGAGACTGAGACCCAACAAAAACATATAATTGTTACCTTGAAATTCAAAAATTTAGTGGCGATTGCTTCGATCATTGCTAATCTCCGAAGCTAAATCATGTCTAAATAATTTGAACAGCTTTTTTGAATCGTGATAAATCAGCAAAACGTGCGTATTTTGAGTTTTCCCAACTGATAAATAGAATATGTGTTAAAGATGACTACTATCTTCATTGCTTTTCTATATGAGTCAGAAGAAAAAAGAGAAAAAACCGAACAATAAGTAAACATCCATCAAGGAGCCACTTAAGAAAGAAAGTAAGAGCGAAAAAATCATTCACTATTGGCTCGTGAGAATAAAACGTTCGTACATCAGCAAACAACAACATTATAGTTCATTGTACAGTACGCTAAATAAAGCCAGTAGGTAAGTGATTGTGAATAACGAAACTGGGTGTGGGTATGGACTCTAATGAAACATACTCACATCCTCAAAGAGATTTTGATAAGCTGATATACATTGATGAATTCGAAAAAACATTATCAACCGAACGATGCGATCAAACGGTATACAAAAGATTCATTTGTGTACAGATTAGTGAACAAATTAATTAGAACAAAAAAATATTAATGCATTATTACATTTGAGATTTTTCATCGTTGATCTATCTACGTGCTTGAAAATGAAATGAGAACAGGAATATAATCAAAGATTCTATGAATTCATCAAGGTCTGTCGTGGTGCTCAATTAACAAATACTCAAATAGAGAAGCTAAAATCTGATGGTCTAAT
This sequence comes from Rotaria sordida, assembly GCA_905250125.1. Lineage (NCBI taxonomy): Eukaryota > Metazoa > Rotifera > Eurotatoria > Philodinida > Philodinidae > Rotaria > Rotaria sordida. The sequence continues at coordinate 60,111 of CAJNOL010001463.1, read as the reverse complement.
ATCACCAAATGTTTATTTCTCTACGAGTGAATCATTGGGAATGGCCAGTATGTATGCAGTTAATATAATATTTGAGATTGATATGGATCCATTGGTAAGAAACTTAATATTTTCTAATATTGCTGAATATAATCAATATTCACCATAGCAAGAAATACTATTCAATTTGAGATGCATATTTAGAATTGTTAGAGTCATTTACGATGACCCTATTCGATGATCGATTGTCAAAACGATTGGTGCGAATCAAGACGGAAAAACTTGCAAGTGATTTCGTCAAAATAATAAAAGATAGAAAGAAAACCAACCGATATTTTGATGATTTGATCAATGATTTCGTACATAAAATCGATTATGAGCGATGCATTCGTCTTTACGAACATTTTTTGGCGCTTGCAATAGCCGATGTTCAGAAAATAATCAATAATTACTTTAGATTTGTAAATTTATACGAAAAATATTGCAATACTTCAAATGTGGCTATACTATACCATTTTGTTGGGTGGTTTTTACAAAAAGAGCAGAATATAATTCGACTATTGTATACTGTACTCGAGAGTTATCATTAGTAGAAAGAAAATCATCGAATGACAATATGACAATTGAACTTGTCATGATTCACAATACAATCGGTTGGAGTTATTATGAAAAAGAAGATTATGAGACTGCTTTGAACTACTGTTAAAAAGTGAGAAAGATATTTAAACAATGTTCATATGTCGAAAATTTGAAATACATTTAAAGTTCTACGATCAAAATAAGATTTGAAAAAATTTCCATCACGTAACGATGTTGAATACGTTGAAATTCTTATCAACATTGGATATATTTATTATAAGATGAGTGGTTTTGATATAGCAATTTTTTTATTGCGAAAAATTCATGAACATACTCGAACAATGTGATCACAAAATCATAATCGAAAGACGGTAGCTTCAAACTATGAAATTGATAAGCATCATGAAACGATTACAACTAATTATGAAACTTTTTGTCGAAGTTTGCAAAAATCATCATCATCATCTATTTTTTGTCAAGATTCTATGCATATTATGGAACGAGCATTCATTGCCAAGAAAGCGAGATAAATAAAATATTTAAACATGATATGATCAAAAGTTTATCATCGTCAGCGTGTGATTAATTAATACGTATAATAAGTAATAGAAAAAAAACGAAAACCATCTTAGATATTTAATTGAATTTGTTAATCTACAATTGACATTAAAAAAATATGTGTAAGAATTCGAGCTAAAATAGACCTTGAAAAGCCAACGATAAGTGCAATGAATAGTCGAATGTTTAAAAAAATATTGTTTTTTGTAATTGTATTCGAATTTCGTGTGCATTCTCTCATATTCATTTTTCAATCGTAAGATATATTTAATCCGTTCGTACCAATGTTCAGTTCAAATTCGAATTCGATTCAATTCTGTTTCAGTCATTGGTTCGAACATCCTTGCTTTATACTTTCTTTCTACGAAGAAGAATCAACTGGCTTACTTCACAAGTAGAAAAAAATTGCAACAAGGTAACCAACCTATTGTGTTCATGTTTGTTACGCACCGATTGCTTTGCATACAAAAGGAAAGAAACACTGTATAAATGAATTAACTGACACGTGAATATCGTATTGCTAAAAGGGCTCGCAATGTGGATAAAAGAGTGGTGATTGTGAGACACACTATCATCAAGATTATAAACAACTAGCAGATTCATTGGACGTATAATTGAAAAAAAATTACTTAACATTGAGAACGACGTCCAACCAAATTTAGACATTGATCCATATTGTAGCAAAAAACAAAAACTAGAAACTAACCGTACCAACGCCAAATTTGTAAAAAGAGAAGAAACTTCTTCATTATTATTATTACTCGTATTGTTATCGTAAATTTATCTTCTGTTATACATGCAAGTCTTAATTTAATCCATAAGATCGCTCTGATGATAAGACGAAAAACAATAGTATTCAGTCTATGGACATTCGTCGTTTTCTTATTCATCATCCATCATTATTACAAAGCAGAAGTGACACTATATTCACCGAATATACACATGATTAGAGAAAAACAATTGTATTTGAATAATAGCATGGAAGATGGGTGGATATCTTCATCTCTTTACAACGAAGTACATTCGTATTTGCAATCAGTTCAATCAATTCGAGCAAAACTTCCCAAAATAGTTCGCGTACACAATGGAAAATATGTTATAGAACCATTCAATAAAAACTATATTAAATGGACTAGAAATAAGAATTTCGATGATTATCCATATTCGTCTTGGAAATGTTTGAATACATCGTCTAAGGAACCCGCGAGCCGTGAATATTGTTTTCTAACTAATATTTATTTCGTTTCAGTTAAGAATACCTACTATTATTATCGTCATCCATCAGAAAACGAGACGATGAGTCGACATCAATTTATGTCTTCACATGGTCAATTTCAAATGCATATCCTTGATGATATAACAATGATAAAACAGCTGGGTGTTTCAGCCATTTTAACACAATCCATTCATGTAGGTGGCGCACCTGATGGGAATTATGTTCATGGATTTCTTGAAAGAGGTGGTCCTCTTTTTTGGACTCTCTCTGAAATTCAATCTCATCGAACGTATATTGATCCAAGTAAAATTCAACTTTATTATTCATCTAAAATGGATACCGATCATGGGCAGAATATATGGCAACCTATGAAACGACTTTCGGATGGAACCTATAAACATACAACTCGATGGCCTAATGTACTTAATGCAATGTTTTCTATTTATCCATTATTAACTTACAGATCATTTGATCGAGCAACAATTATGTTCAAACATATGGTTTTCACTGGATTGCCATATAGACGATCTCCTTGCTGGGGTATTCATCAGGAACCGAAAAGACTACTAAGTTATTATCCATTTAATATCGAAGAATATCGACGAGCTTATTTAACCTTTTCAGAATGGATATTGAATAATTTCGAATTACCTTCCAAATTCGAATTGACACCCATTCAAAAGAAATTACAAGAGAGTCATAAATCAGAACAAATACCTATCTGTTATGAACAATGTGATCAAAATCAACCGCTTAGTACATCATCAACAGAAACGACATTTACTGGAGAATATATTGCTGTTTTGAATCGGGCTGGTATTGGTCGTCGAGAATTAATCAATGCTGATGAATTAGTACAAGCACTATTGCAAGCATTTCCAGATCATACGAATCCTTATCTACGTGTTTGGCCAAAACAATTCGATTTTAATGATGATCTCTATGAAACAGCACGTATGACTCGATCGATTCGTGTTCTTATTGGCGTTCATGGAGCTGGCTTATCGAATACTATTTTCATGCGGCCAGGTGCGGTTGTCTATGAAATCACACCACCTGGTTGTCGTATATTGACATTCTTTTATAAGCGTTGGGTGGAGGTATTCAATCTACAACATGCACTATGGAGTCCCGGAGATAAAGGTGATGTTTGTATACATGAAGGATCAATTAGAGTAAATGTGGATGAAGTTGTCAGTGATGTGATTAATTTAATTCAAAATGAAAATCGATATCGAAGTGGTTATTTAGCACGAGCACTTGATATTATTAGGAAAGAATAAGAATACTCCAGGTGATTAACTCTCAGGAGTGGATGAAAGATGAATACAAGAAGAAAACAGAAGTTCTTTGGACTTTGGAAAGCTACGATGAAGTTTTCACTCGATTTGTTTTTTGTTAACTTCTACTATGAAGGAGTCTTTTTTTTCAATTGTTTATTATTTGTTCAAATAGAGCCCCATAGTTACAATCTAGGATTCTGTTTTCACTTCGAAGAGGATGTGAGTGTGATGGTGAGTATCGCTGATTGACTTTTCTTCAAGGATATTCATATCCAACGCAATAGTGTGAATAGTGTTTTTCAAATGTGGAATTATTAGTTTTTAGAAATTTTTGACTAGTCATGTTACATTGAATGATTTGTAAACTATATGAAAACGTCAAAAAGTAGCTGTTTTTTACCATAATCGTTATATGATATATTATAAAATGACCAAGTGTGATAATAAACAACATCCGTTAGGCACATTGTGTAATCGTCAAGGATAACCGGTGCCACTCAATCGTCGTTTTCATCCCATTTTTATGCCAAATTAACAAAAATATTCTACAATCATCTTTAGACACTTCCTGATGATTTGTTACAGATAAACGTATTATATTCTTTTTTCTTTCAATTTATTGTTTTTATTGATGTGAGACTTGATTGAAGATTTTTTAGCCTTCTCATACAAAAACTAATAGATTAGGTGCAGATAGGGAGAAGAAACATACTCATACTCAAAACAACATTCTCAAAAGCATAAATATACAGGGTGGCCCAAAAGCCACGCACCCAACAAAAAAATTGAATATCTCCATTAAGGCTTGAGCAAATGAGCTGATTTTTTTTATCACTGATATATCCATAAAGACATGCCTAGAAAGATCCTTTGTCATGTATATTGTTTTTTTTCTTAACTGTGAAAAAATAAAATTTTTTTTGTTGAGATCAATGGTGATACTTAACGAACGGTCTCTCTAGGCTTGTCTTTATGGATATAAACCTTGAACATACACCTCTATCATTGACAAAAAATCAGCTTGTTTGCTCAAGCCTTAATGGAGATATTCAATTTTTTTTTGTTGGATGTATGACTTTTGGGCCATCCTGTATGTCTCATTCCAGGTGACAGCATTTTGCATTATAAGATGAATGACACTATTTAGAGCCGTTTTCGACAAAAAACAATAAGCCATATTAGGACCATAGATTCGCTTATTTACACTATTTTATTGTCATATACGGTTTAGATAGACTATATACAACACCCTTGGTATGCTTCTATTATTCTGAAATGTTTTATTTCATAAATAAGATTCGTACATAGGGATTAGAATACAAAATTATAACTATATCATATGGATGAGAAAAGGATGTAAAAAAAAGACAATAATTATGTGTCAAAATACAATAAAAAAATTCTTTAAAGAAAATAGTTTTGATATGAAGTGAGAAAGATGGTGATTTGAGTTTGAAAAAATTTTACATCAAGTATTTGGGAATTTGGATGTGGGTGCGAGGATGAATCATTCACAAGCACGTCCACACTCATACTTTCATCCAGAACCTCAAAATTTTAGCTTCTAATATCTTTTCTTTGAAGAGTTAGCTGAGATCGCCTTTTAGCACTGTCATGACTTCAATGACAAAAAACCACTAAAAAATGCTCTTATAAAAGTAGTGCCAGATTGAGTTTCAACAGATCATCGAAATATTTTATATTATATACCAGAAGATTTTCAAATAAATGGGATATTTCATAAAATACGACATGAAATCAAGTGTTCTCTTGATTTAGAAAAAAAAACGGGGAGCAAGTGCTCGACTTGAAATTTTTTTTTCAGTTCTTAAAATTCCATTTACAATGATAGAATGTTTCTTTGAATCAAAGTCTTCTAATTTCTGACTATTAAATTTATGTACAGTTTATCAAAATCTCGATTATCATGTGACGATATATTTTAGTTTACACGATCTACTGTCCGTTGATTACATAAAAATATATTTCAATTAGGAGTTTTCTTATATAGGGGTTTAATCTCCGTTAATTATTTGAACAAAAAGAAATAAACAGATGAGTAGTGAGAATGAGTATAGGATAGAGTTGCAAGTAAAAGTGAGTGTAGAGTGGATTAGGGTGGAGGGTCTTTCCTCTACTCTAAACTCTCGCTTCTTAAAAAAATCAGTCAATAAAATTTATTAGCAGTCAATTAAATTCAAGGATAAGCGTAGAAATTGAAATGCATTATATGTAATTCATAGGTTTTTTTTTGATTCCTTGTATCATGTAGTACAGATGCTATGTACGATAGAGATGTAGAAATTCTTTGCTCCTATCCTTTCTTCTGATTTCAGCTTAGAATCCACGAGTAAAAAAGATGGTCATGATACAAATTACTCGATATGAAAATGATGAAATAAATGGAAACGAAAGGTCTTGTCAAAAAACAAAAATTAAATTATTAGATTGGCGAGTCTCCATTTAATAATTTTGATGGAGTAAAAGCATCAATTAAAAATGAATAGCAAAAGGATTATACGGAAAATGGAAGAAGAGTTTATTACAGATCCAACAAAACCAAGTATCGTGAACCTTAATCTAGGGCAAGTGTTTATCTGTTGTATCATGCAGATAGTGAAAAAAGTTACCATTTATAAAGCTTATACTAATCACGATGATCATAGGAGTGTGTGAGTGTAGGTGTGTATGAAATGAAAACCCCTTAGAATCCACATCTATGTCTGATTTAATTCAGATAATTGTAATTAAATACTGATCATTCAATTTTTAGACCGATCATGTATATACTTTTTTTTCTACTGATATTTAGATCATAGTCTATTTTAATTGACTTAGTTTTTTTTTTGTCAAGTATTTATTCAAAATTAATCAACCATAGGATGCTCTTCTATTTCATTTACATCATATGAGTCTTAATAACATATGTTATTAAAATGAATATCATACTTTAAAAGTAATGGAAAATCAGACACCTATGTCAAGCTTAAGTTATCTAATATCATAGATAGATGTCTATAATTGCATAGAGTCATGTATAGATAATATGAATTAATAGAAAAATTGTTTTCATATTATAACTGTCAAGAATTTAATAAACAAACTGCTCTACATGTAATATGAAGAAATGTTCTGAAACATTAATGCTCTTTTGATTAAAATGTATACGTTTGTTTATTTGAGTATTATATATTTATTTTACATAATAAATTTATTAAGATTAAACTTTTTCTTGGTTTTCAATAGAAAAGTACATTTATGACGTCGATGATGAAATACGAATACTAGGTTACGATATTCAAAATGTAGATTTTATTTTATTTTTTTTATTTTAAATGATCCATGAGATAATGTACAAATGAATAGACAAAAATATCTTATGTTTGTTCTAAATTCTATCAAAAAGCAAAAATAAGGCAATTCTGAAGTTTTAAAAGATAATCTAAGAAATAGTTTTAAATAGTTATTTATTGATCAGCTACTATTTTGCAGTTCAACTACTAGAAGCGACAGAACACAACTATCATATGATGAGAGAAATATCAAAAATATGAATTATGAAACTAAATAAAGTTTTTTATCGGCAACAAAGGAATTTTTCATCTAAGTTTTTCAATAAAAGGTCACTGTACTTAAAACAAAAAAAAGTACTTAATTGCAGTTATTATTTATTCCAGCTTTCATTTCTAAAGGATACTAATCGATCTTCGGGAATAACATGAGTAAAATATTTAGTCTGCTCATCGATATAACCCATAATTATTTTGTTTTTCAATAAAAATAAAAACTTCTATTGAATTAAACATATAAATCAATTTCAAGAGATATTTTACTTAGGTTTATGTAATGAAATAAATATATTTCGTATTTACATCTTGTTTCACAAGGTTAATATAACAACATTAAAACAACACATATATATCTATATATACACAATAAAACATATTGTCATATTATTTTTCAAATATTTCAAATACCACTTTCGGAATAACTGGATTTTGTAACATCCATCGGAGGAGTTCCTGTTATTGGCGTTGATACAATTTTTGCAAGAAGACTTTTTTTCTCTTGAAATTGACCTATATTAGGTTGTTGATATGAGATTTTTCCTGTTATCGATATTGTACCATCGCCACCATTTCCATTTCCATATGTAATTTGCCTTCCAACATATTCTCTAGAAAAAAATACAGTACCCAAACGTTGACCTTTTGTTGATCGACGACAATCATCGCATAGTAGAAAAAAACTTTGACGAAATTTTGTTGACATTATTGAATACAACAACGGATTAATCTATACAACAAAAATGAGAAAGAAAATTCATTTATTCATAAGAAAACTTATTGCAATTTTTGTTTAATAAAAAAACATTGTTATATAGGATTAATGGATCAGACAAAAAACAAATCGGAAACATATTTATGAACTAATAAATTTCTTGTCTACATTCATCTTACAAGTACAATATTTAGATAGGTTAGCAGTACATTAGCAAGAGAAAAAAAAACTGAAATCTGCATCGAAGTGCTAAATAACAAGATATATTAGATATTATGCATTTTGAAAGTTTTGATATACGATCCATTATCATCCAGGTAGTATTTACATAGGAAATGATAATCTTCTTATATCTTTCTATAATTATATAAATAATATACTTAAAAATCAAGAACAAAAACATAGTCATTTCTAAAAATAGTAACCATACTTACAGCTGAATTGAGATATAATAACGAACGTGTTGAAATAATAATAAATGAATGGCGATGAAAACCCATTTGGAAAAATTCTTCGACACTTAATCGTTGTTGTATAAAAGCCCAAATTTTATGTGGTAAAATAAGTATAAAAAAAGTTATTATTATAACAATAAGTAATTGTGCGACTTGACGACGATATCGTGTAACAATAGTATTGTCACGTAAAAGTGCTTCACGATTAAATAATATACAACATATTGAAAAATGCCAATAACAAAGCATTAAGAAAATTAATAAATAAAGACATAATGTACATGATATTAAATATTCATTACCCCATGATGATGGAAAATGTGTAAAGCCTATAAAAATTGAAAAAATTTCTCAAAACAAAAAAGAAAAATAGACTTCTTTTTCTTTTTATTTACATGTAACAATTGTTTCATTATATGTTGCTAGTGCAAATCCTGTATTAGAATAAATATAAAAAGGAATTGAAATTAAACAAGATATAATCCAAAAGAAAATTGCTGTTGGTAATGTTTGAAATAAAGTTAACTGAAGAGAAGATGTCTTTGTAAAACAAAAACAATGAACTTTCTTATTATTGAATCTTGAAATCTATAACATACTTTAAGTGGTTGACAAATAGCAACATATCTTTCATAACTAATTGCCATGATTGTTAATACAGAACATGTTGATGTCATATTTTGAACAAATGGACTAAAACTACCTGAAAGAAAAAAACAATATATATATATAATTTTCAAATGAGAATTTAAAGCATTTGTAATCATTACATACACATAAATGTTCCCAACCGATGTTTATCTCTTCCATATAAATGTTGATAGCCGTCTGCTGTACAAAATAATAAATGAAATAGATCGGCCATAGATAAGTTGGCTAAGAGAAGATTAGTGGCATTTCGCATATCTCGATATTTTGTCACAATAATAATCACCAATACATTTCCAGTAATACCGACAAGAAGTATAATACTATAGAAAATACAAGCAGCCGTTTGTAATCCAGGAAACCATTCAACTGGTCCTTCTGTTGAATTACTCTCATTCAATGTCATTATTCTTATTAATTCTGTTTCTATCAATAACAGATTTTGTTTTGTCTTCTATAAAACGTTGTCAAAAACAAGTGTTCTACTTATATATGTATTTATATATATTTCATCTAAAAGAAAAAGAAAAAAAAAAGAAAAGAGAAATTCTTCTTTTTTTTCTCAATATTAAAAAAAAAAGAGAGAATAAAATATAAATAATGACGATACATGAACGAATATTTTAATATAATCGGAGAGAAAAAAAAACGTGTAGTAGCCTTTGTTTATATCTAGTCTATGAATATATATTGAAGTTATTCTTATTAAAAGTGTCGGATTCATTAATGTCATAGTATTGTAATGAGTAAATCTGTTCGTCCGCTTTTTATATCTATCAATTTATTCTCTACTGACTCACTCTCAAATTATCTTACATATATGCTCAGTCGTTTTCTTTTTTGTCAAATAATGCACGCAACTCAATTGAATTCTAATCACAAAAGCTACAAAGAAAAAAAAAAGAAATAAAAGAACGAAGAAGACATGCATTAAAAAAAGATGGATCTCTTTATGCTATGACACACATACAAAAAAAAAACAAAATTAGAACATATATTCTAAAAAGAAAATTTACGGGAAGTTATTAATTTTCTTTTCATCTCATTTAACGTAAACATTATTGAAGTTCTTATTGTTTCTTTTTTTTTTTTGACATCTGTTTCAATATCATACTTTTTCTGGTACATACATATATATATATATATATACATATTAATGAATGGTCCAATAATTAATTATTTAAAAGAATATTTTACCTGAACAAAAATTTGTCAGTTTTTTTCTTCTTTAACTCACTCTCAATCATTCAACCAAAGTGTTCTATTTTTTTTCATTTGTATGAATACCTAAAGACTTAATAGTTGCAGCATCCATTTTTCTCTTCTTTTTTTTTTCGCTCGAGCTTTTTTTTTCTCGGTGTTTGTCTTTTTTTCTATACGACCTATAAGAAAAAATTCAGCTTTTTTTTTTTTGATAGTGAATGGCATATTAATGAAAGAACTGTAAAGAGTTAAAGAATTATCTTGAAAAGAGGTGCTTGTTTTCTATTGTTTTTTTATGCTTCGAGACTCTAGAAATCGTATTTGTGTGATATTAGAAAACTGTGATCATACGAGAGATTGGCAAGTTTAATAATCAAATAGAAATGGACTCACACTTGAAAAAAATATTAAATATCAGAAACAGAATAATAGGAAATTGCTTACAAATGTTACACACACTATTAGTCGTCGTTACATGAATATTACTTGAGATTAGTGCACTTGAAAATTGACAGTTTGCATTTTGTCAGAATACAGCTCTTGAAAAACCAAGGAAAACCAATATTCTCTGTTTAGAAAAAGACTTTGGTCTATTTATTGAATGACAAGTATGTAACTAAATATTACGACTAAATTATTTTTTAATTAATGCTAACTGTTTACTATCGATTTTTTTTTAATTAGTAGGAAATAGAAGTGTCACGTTTAGTTCTTCAAGTGCCAGACTGTTTGATTTTGAAGAATACTAGAAGACTTCTAATTACGTCATTATTTAGCTTTGAATTATTAGTTAATCAACAAACTAATTATTTTCTTCGTGAGATACTTTCACAATTAAATCTATGAATTTTTACAATGTTCTATTAACGAGATCTTTTTTCTTGATTCTAAATCATTCAAATGATTTCACATAGTATTTTATTTCCATTAAACATGAACTCTTTTTTTATATATAGCGTAAAATTATACATAATAAAAAGATTTTATTTTTTTAAGGAGTTTTTGTGCCGTAAAAAATATAAATCAAAGTGTTTTCAATTCAAACGGAAAATAAGTAAATGCTTTGTAGTTCTATTAAAAGGATATGAATTACTATTCTCGGATTTGTGACTAAAAAGAACTCCATAGTATCGTGAAGATCATATTATAGATAAGAAATCTGTTCAATTCTTTTCTGAAACTAAATATAAAATATGATAGAATAAGCATAATTAAAAAGTTCAATAATTATTTTCTGTTCAAAAAATGATTTTGAACTAGCTATATTTAGATTGCATGAAATTTTCACGATACACTGGAACTACAATGGCGAGACTGGTAAAATTTTCATCACGGTATCACGATGTTGTCCAGAAATGTTCATCAAATTAGAATGAAAAATGATTCATTTCGAAACCCGGATTTATCTGTACACGTCTTATAGAAAACACAATTGATATTTTCGTTTGGTAGAAGACACTTGAATGCAGTATCAAAAGTAAACTTCTTTTAAAACTCTTAAGTTCCATGTGAAAACACTAATTGACAAGCTCAAAAGCTTCAAAAAAAAATGCTCGAAACAAGAAAGTCTGTTATCAAGAGCACTTTTTTATGTAACAAAATATAGCTTAACTGAAAAATTGGGCATTGGTTCCCAAAATGATCATTTCAACCAGCAGAAACAGTCTACTCTATGTTATTATACTAAAACAAGACAACTGCATTTGAATCATTATCCGTCATCCCAAGTGACGGAATATTTTCTACCGGAACAGCAACGGCAACGTTTATGATCACTTCCGTCGAAAAAACGATGCGTTGTATTCGAGATATATTTTCGCTATATATTACCTTAATTACATATTTTATGTTTTGTTGCAAACACCTTAATATATACACCCCTATTGGACTTTATAGAACATCCTACGCATGGCTTAAAATTATTATGAAAAGTTGCATTTCATAAAAAGGACTTGTAAATAAGATTAACACTTACAAACAATATCAACAGTATATGTGTAAAATAAAAAATAAAAAAAAAAGGAAAACAGACAAAATTAATAATTATATGTGAGAGAAAACAATTAAAAATTCTTCAAAAACAAATTAGTTGTTTAATTTAAAAAAATATGCAAAGTTCAGAAAGATATCTTTTTTAATAAGAGAATTATTACATGAGCTTGTCAACATTTTCCGATATTGACGAGTTATTATTTAGATATGGAACAATCAAGAATAAGATTGAAATTAGAATAAATTTCATATTGAGCATCTGTCACACAAAAAGAATGAATCCTCTTATTTATGGTACTTAACTATGAAGAAAAGTGCAAAACGGAAAGGATGCATAAGTGCGTACTGATTCTTTATAACTTGATGATCATCATTTAGTATAATGTAAAGACTCCCTCGATGAATAAACGTCGTCTCATCGAATAGTTCTCAATAAAATCCATTGATCAATACATGAAATAGCTCAAAAAAAAAAGTCCATCGAGCTCTATGTTAACAAAAAAGCACAGAATTAAAGAAACAAAAATAGAATTTTATTTTTATCTCAACAAAGTACTTCAGAGAAGCATCTGAGTGTATTCCATTTAGTAATGATAAGTAAGGTGATGAAAATGCATCTATTATAGATCATCAAAGTTTGTCTAACAATGCTTTTAAGATATTTCTTTAATTTGTGTAATAAAGATATGAAAGCTTCGAAAAAATGACGGGCAGACGGGTAGTCGACTGTTCTAGAATGTAAATGATGGACGTAACGAATATTCGTTTGTCACTATATTTCATTGTTTGTTTTTTTGCAGCGCATCGTCAACGTTTATGCTAATGGTAACAGCTTTCATCGAATTTCGAATCATTTACGGACCATTCAATTAGCACATGCACGAGACTCTTTTGTTAAACGTTATCTTTTAAACAAAAAATTTATTACCTACAGCAATTAAGCGTCAAATACAGGATGATAAGCTGTTGACTTCATCATTTCTCCTGTACTGACTTTTCTTATTTTATGATTATATTTGAATGTATTTGTTAGAGAGTGCTGTAGACTACCTAATAATATAATAGCATTAACAGGTCATCAAATTGACTTTATGGGAAGAATAAGTCGTAATATATATGCAAAAAAAAGTGTCAAAAACATTATCAAGTTTAAAAACTTACGTATTTGACGTATATAACAATTTGATTACAATGAAAAATAACGACTACTATGGTCATTAATTTCAGAAGTATTGTTCAAAACATTTCTATGTAATAAAAGTTTATTTAGTGTTATCTTAAACATCTACATCTATATTGATATTATGATCTTCTTCTGTTTCACTAACTTCTTAATACTTCTCTATGTTATTAATATTATTTATAGATCTTTCTAATAAAATATCATTGTTAGTAGTAAGCATATAACAGTACAACTTAACCAAGCAGTGTTAGTCAATATTCATATGTAGAATCATCGGTGTATTCCTAGAAAAATGCAAAATCGTTAAAAACTTCTGATTGTGATGCCCTTAGAAATCTATAGGAGACCTCCGATTTGCAGGAATTAAGAATAAAGATAAAAACCTCCCTAAAGAATTTATGAGAGAGTGTATGACTTACATATTTCAAATTCAACAGTAAATTCAAATAGATATTAACTTAAAAAGACTAAATTGTATTCCTTTTATTTTGATTAATCTCAACAGTAACTTTGACGATAAGGATTAACTTAAGAAAATCAATTCTGCTTTTTTTTTCATTGTAGATTGGTTTCTAGAACAAATCCGATGATAAGTATTATTTTAAGAAATAAATCATATTCTTTCGTACTTCGATTAATCGAACAACAATCTCATCTGTAGATGAAGGTTATGCAAATACGAATAGAAACTGTAGTCTGAAATGTATATTACCTCATAAACACAGAATTTGAGTACTTACTACATGAAAGTTCCTCGTCAAATCTCAGTTATAATCCATTTTAATCACGTTTATACTCTACGGGATTGGCTATGTGTGACACAAGTCAATGGGAAATCACCGAGTGTAAGGTAATAAAGTAATGGCACAGTTCATCTTGATACCTTCAGTTTTGAACTTATGCTCGACCTAACCCTTCACCTTCACTGTCAACATATAGTGAAAAAGAAGACTAGAACTTTCATCATACCTTGAATTTGAATTTTATTAATAAAGATAACAAGTTAAACAAAAATTATTCATTCAACAGCAATTTCTTTCTGTGATAATTATAACTTATATTTATGTCGGATAACGGCTCGTCAATTGCTCATTTATCATTTTCTTCCTCTTTCTTTCCTTCTTCCTCTTCTTCTCTTTCGTGTCTTCTCATATAGATAACATTACTGGCTTATTGTTCATTAGCCATTAGTTTGTGAATGACTTTTGATTCTTCTTCTTCTTCTTCCCTTTTCCTTTCATAATTATATTAAAGAATAAATGATAGATCTCTTGAAATCCGTTATACACAATCATCACACCATCAAAATTCTGTAAATCCTTAGCTTCCTGTCATCTAAGATACACAGTCAATTCCTATTTCTCTTTTTTTTTGTTGATTGCAATTACTGATCTTTTTTTAAAAACCTTTTACAAAGAACTTTTATGAAGTGCTCTATCATATATTACCTGGAATTTCTATTGTATTTCTAATAAATCTGATTCACTTCTATTCATAAATTATAATGGTCCGATGAATTATCAATAATCTTGAAACAACTTACTAATGACAATATACTATTAATATTTATTTTGAAAAAGAGTGTCCTACCAGAAATTTCGTTGTACAAATAATATTTCTAAATCGAATAACTTTTTTGGAGACATAAATATTTTTTCATTTCTTTTTGTCAAGCAATTTTTAAAAAAATTTACAAACTTTCTATATTATTGAGTAGAGAATTGTTTGTTGAATCGAATGACGCAAAAATTATTTAATTATCTTGAAAATTAACTGCATAATTAGTGGTAGATTGCGATAAATTGAATTTGTCCTTATTAGGATTTCTGTTCCTAGTTCGAACATCGAGCGAAAAAACGTCTCTAATAAGATAAATCTATGTCAAATACGTAAAAAATATCAAATGGTTTTAGTAAATGAACTGCTTTATTATTTGAACTTAAAATTTTTTTTGTACTTCCGTCAGAAAAAATGCTTCTTAATGGATGGTTCATTAACTACTAGCGCTTTAAGGCAAACGGAGTTTTTCTTGTTTATCTGTGACATCAATTTAAAATTATGACGTTACTATTAAATGACAAACTATGATAACTTAATTATAACTTCGCATCGATCAAAAATACAAAAACTTGTGCTGTACCTACAGCGTTTTTTTTCTTACTACAATTGTGTTGCTTGTATTATAAAAAATAATTCATAAAAAATTTTAATAAAGTATCGTGAACAATCGTTTTTTCGATACGATATTGGTGAAAGATGATAATAGAAAGTAAAACAAACAAACAAACAAACAAAATTAGATTCGATTAAATAAAGGATTATAAAACTGAGCAAGTTATTATTGCTATTCGATTCATCTTTAAATATAGTCATATGTCATAGACTAAATTGAATTTCAGATAGACATAAGCTATCTAGATTTCTTTTTTAATTACGTAGAATACTACGAAACAATTTTCTTTTATTTCAAAAAAAAAAATTCTAATTTTCATTTTGATGTAAAGAACATAAAACATACTTGTTATTGTTAAGTAGACAGAGTACTCATTACCACTAATTCATATTCTAATGTATGCACGAATAACTTCTGTATTGTCATCAGAGAATAATGTTCAAAAATATTTTTATGAACAAATAAATCAACATAATAATTTTTTGAGCATTGAATCATCGAGAAAAGACATTAATCATTATCCCACAAAGGATACATAATCAAAAAAAAATTCTTCATTATTTTAGGTTCGACATAACGCAATAAAACTGAACAACATCATATATTCATATTTTAAATATAATCTCTGAATCAGATCAAATTAGAAGACAAATAAACATCGATCAAAAATAATACTCAAATAAATATAAGCCTAAAGATTCTTTCTATTTTTTTTTCTGGTTGGCGCTTGCTAAGACAAACTATGTTTCGATTAAATATACTAGCGAATTCTACAACTTCCTAGATTCAACAAGATTTCAATTAAAGTAAAACATAATATAACTATAAAAGATGAGTTCTTTATTTTCATCTTTTTCAATCTTTTTTAAAAATCTTTTAAAAGCTGTTTAATTTTGCATTAATTTTGAGCAGCAGAATGAAGTAGTTGATGAAAAGCTTGCCAAGTGCTAATAGCCGTAATAAATGTAAACAGATAATAAACAAGAAAAGAAAAAGAATTAATATTCGCCAAGTGATAATTACTCAATTTTCGACTCATGTACAAGACCCTAAATAGTTTCACAAAGATTATTTCAAAAAAAAAATTATGAAAATTGATAATTTCGTAGAGATTGCAAAATTGAATAGTTTTATAAAGTTTCGAAGAGAAAATTATGAAAACAAATTTATATAAATATTGTATTGCATCGCAATAACAAAGTAGAACAATATCACTTTACTTAATCGAGTCCAATTCTGTTTGTTTCGTACTTGCTATTATCATCATTCATCAATATTGTATCGAAATTACAATTGTTCGCGATACTTTATTAAAATTTTCCATGAAGTATTTTTATAATAAAAGGAGTACAATTGTAAAAAAAAACAACGCTGTAGGTACAGCACAAGTTTTAATATTTTTGATCAATACGAAGCTATAATTGAGTTATCACAGTTTATCATTTAATGGTAATGTCATAGTTTTCAATTGATGTCAATGATAAAAAAGAAAAACTCTATTTGCTAGAAGTTAATAAACCATCCATTAAGAAGCATTTTTGTGACGAAAGTACAAAGAAATTTTCAAGTTCAAATAGTAAAACGGTTCATTTACTAAAAGTATTTGATTTTCTATGCATATTTTACATAGCCTGTTGTTATTAGGAACAGTACTCGTAATAAGAACAAATTGAATTATTCGCCCATGTATTCAATTACGATCGAACTGTGACGTAGTTTATAACTGAAATACGCCGTAACTGCGTCACAGTTGTCAAAAAAGAAACGGCATGGGTGCAAACTACCGCTAATTATGCTGTTAATTTTCAAGATAATTAAATGATTTTTACTCCCATTCGATTCAACAAACATTTCTCTACTCAATAATATAGAAAGTTTATAAATTTCTTTAAAAATTGCTTGATTAAATAAACGAAGAAAAATATTCGCATCTTCCAGAAAAGTTATTCGAATTAGGAATATTGTCTGTACTTACGCATATTGGTTGAGTACATTTTTTTTTCTTTTTATTCTTTGTCTTCTTACGATGAACTCTCACATGATCTGTGATTTGTAGAAAATTTACTCACAACTCATGAAATCATGAGTTGTCAGTTAATTTTGAAGTTTGAATAAGAGTAGTGTTTTGTTTTCTTCTACTTTTTCTTTGACCTAGATTTTGGAACTTTGACAACAGAAGGCCCTGATTATCAGCAAGAATTACTGCATAAGCACTCAATTTATCTTTTCTATATCCTCTTCTCATTATCACATGCCTGTGAAGTATTCCATATAGTGTTTCACTATCACTCTTATCTTATGTATAGTTTATCTTTCTTGTCATATAGATGTGCCGACTTTGTTTATAATTTCAATTTCACATTAGGAACTGACAAGTTACCTTAATTAACTTTTTTTTTTTTTGTTTTTTTATTCTTTTCTTTCTGCCCAGCTGTTACCATATGATGATTCCATTAGTTGATGAATTGCTTAAAATACTTTTCCAATTATTCATCTCAATATTTTTCAATGTTGCAATTGCTTCTTTATCGAGTGCAGCAATGTACCTGAAGATCATCAATCGTACTAAATGGCACCTAATACAGAGTTGACTTTGCCTAATCCCAAAGCACTTTTCTTGGAACATCTGTCTGCTTCATGTTGTTTCTTCTCAAATCATCTTATTATTTAGCGCTTTAATTGTATTCGTTCTCGGTTCCACTATAAAAATAAGATCATGTGAACAATAATGCAAATATACATATCAAACATCAGCTGATTTTTATTCGTTTCTCATTGTTTTAGCAGTTTGTTTTCTCGTAATTTCTGTGTTCGTATATTCTTGCTGGAATACTCGCAACTCGATGATGTTGTGTTTGACGAATCATGACCTGTCAGTTGTTCCTTCATTGTTTTCTTTCTTTTCCTTTCCTTTTTTGTCGTATGTTCATATAAATAGTACTGTTCGCTTGTTATTCATTAACTATTAGTTAATCAATGACTTTCGACTCATCCTTCTTTCTCTCCTTTACTCTTTTTACTGTTTCTCTTTCGTGAATAAATGAATAATAAACAGGAGATTCCTTTAAATGTGTTACAATCTTCTCTTTATAATACATCAGTTATAACAACAATGACTGATAAACAAGAACATAATATTTGTCTTATTTTTGTTAATGATGACAGCTGCAGATTACTAGGTTCTTTCTGTTTCTACTGATAATTATTTTATTTGTCTATCTTGATAGCAAGTACAAATCTTGATTACATTTTTCTGTTACGAAATAAAGTAGTATACAACTTTAGTCAAGAACTTTTTTGAATTTTCAATGAACATCACTCGTTATTTTTGATCTATTGATTAATTACATTTATCATCGTTAAGAAATAACTCAAGAATAGTACAATGTACTTTACATTATATATACAACTTAAAAACAAAATATAATTACAATTACAATTAAGTTTTGATGACAAAACACCAATATCATAAACTAATTGGAATTTGTATATCATAATGTCAACTTAAACTATATGTAATTTATAACTTTATATTTAAATTAATTTGATCTCTTTCTAATTAATTAAATGAAATAAATTTTGCTATCAACAAAAAGTTTTACGAATGTATGATAATTCGAGTTAGTATATAACATTAGCATTCTGTTATCAAAATTCAACTATAATTGTTGTAACCTATCATGTTTTAACTATAATTATATTTTGTTATTAAACCATATAGATAATGTAAAGTTCATTGTGCTTTTCTTTAGATGATGACAAATACAATTGGTTGATTACTCGAAATAAAAGAATGATTTTCAGTGAAAATCCAAAATGTTCTTCTTTGATCTTAATAGACTTCTTCATTTCATACTTGACTTTAACTGTTTTATCATCTGATTAGAAATTCTTTAGATTTAAGAAGCATCATGTAAGAAGATTGGTAAAAAATGTTTTTCGAAAGTATTTTCAACATATTTTTTGTTACAATACGCCTTCAGAGAAAGTTTTTTTTTTCGAAGACTTAGTGTTCCTTAGGTCAACATGTGACTATGTAGTCTCTTTTTATATCTAATTAATATCTTAATGAAATGTTTTCCTCTTAATCATCATTCACTTCATCCTTCTAGGCTATATAATATAGAGAAAAAAATTTAAGAACTAATATTCCACTCGAATCCAGACAATGTAGAAGACTAATTTTATATATTTGTTCTGAGAACTATTTAACTTGTCAAAGAAAAAAAAATGAAATATACTTACCTGATGTATCCATGCGTATAACTGTCAATGTTGATTACTATTTCACTATTAACTATCTATTGTTAATAATCTTAAGCAAGATTCTATTTGTAATTCATTATATTTACATCTTTTCATTCTTGTGATTCTTTAAAAAAAAAAGCCTACCATTTCTATTACAGTGATTCTAATTCGTTGTGAAGTACATTCATTTTATTATTCGCTAATATGTTAAAATTGAAGTTAACACAATAATGAATGATAAACAGTAGTGAATGAGAAGAATAAGTGATGTCTGTCTTTATAGAAACAACTATTTTGTTTTCGTATATTTGTTATTCTTTTTCTTTGTACTTATATCGAGAACGATTATGGATGGTAATATAACTCAAAACATTTACTAGAACGTGTGATAAATTACTAAGTAGAAAGAATTGATAAAATAGACAGAAGTACCGATGACTTTCATATAAGTCTCAGACACTAAGTCTCATTATGAAAATATCAACATAGAGTAGAATTTTAGGCTTACCAAATCTCATCATTTGACCAGGATACTTCTGATAGCAAGTATTCTCATTTTAGAAGTTGATTTCTAAGATGTTTATCTGATTTCTTTTGTTTTTTAGGTTTTCACTTTAACTTTTAGAAAAATTGTCAATCAATAACAAAAACAGAGAAAGAGAAATGATTAATCGAAACGTTCTATGAAGATTTTTTTGGAGGTATTTTCAGTTCCATGGCATTTTTTAAGATAACAATTGCAACAAAAGGATATATAACTTAGTTGAAGCAGAATTTTTACAAAAAACAAAACGGAAAATTCACTATAAATGTATAAAAATTTTATAATTACGTTCTAAGCAATTTATATCTCGTTAAACAAATTCCTTTTCTTTCTAAACAATACAGTCATGCTTCAAAAGTGCAACCAATCGCACGAGAAATAATTCATTTTTCATATATATTTGTTTTTTTTCTAGCACATATTGAGTTATGAAGTAACTTTTTTTCTATTGTTTTTTGTACATTTCAATGAACGAACCTGAAATAGCTGACAATACAAGTTTTAATGATTGTGTTTCTTTTTCATTTGGTATAATTTCTAAAAACAATATGTTCGCTATTGAACTAATATAGTAAATAGAAAAGCGCTTAGCAACATGAATATTTCTTTATTCTTCGACAAAAATCGACTAATTTCTGAAATCTGGATTTGGTAAGTTTGATATGATGTATTCATCTTTCAAGTTCCAATGAGTAGATCGATAGTCAATTGCAATGAACTGACAACAAAAACAAAATTTTTTTGTTGAATTTTGGAATATCATGTTTTTATTTTCATGAATTCTTGCTTCAGTCATTCTTTTAGAGAATAAGAAAATTCAACAGTCAAACTATCATCTATCTTAAGCGCTGTTAATTCCAACTACCAGTTATATTGATTATCTAACTCGAAAAAAAGTCATGTGATTTTTTTTTAGAAATATTCATTGATATGATTGCAACAATTATTAAATTTCGTACTGTAATATTTATCCTATAATAGAGAATAATGTCTACATGTGACATCTACAGTGATGAACAATATATATAATCCGTTCTTTCTAGTTGATATTTTTCATCAAATAATCTTATTGTATTTTGTTAGAAAATCTATAATTATAGAATGATATTCAATTGTTATCATTAATTGCTAAACCAAAAACAATGAGAACAAATCTATTGAAAATTTAATGAATAAGATCAAGTTTTCATTTCGAAATATCATTTTCTAATATATTCAAAGTAAGTTTTTTATTTATTATAATTCATATTTTTTATTCGATGTAGATCTTACGAGTGTTTTCATGTTCTATTGTTACTTTAAATCATCGATCATGACAAGATACTATCAAAGAAAGTCAAAACTTTAATTAATCTTTGTCAACAAAATTTTTACTACTTCTTTTTTATCAAATATTGATCATAATCAAATTCATTTACTAATAGTTAAAATGATTATATATAGTAAATATAGAAAAAGAAAACACCATCAAAGATAAGAACTAACACATTTGAAATGATTTCTAATACTGATTAGAAAAAAGATTTATTCAAATGTAATCCATTATATACACTAGTAGTATTCACACATGTTTACATCAATTATTCTTTGTTCAATATCATTATCATCTATATCTTATTATATTTATTCTAAATCTTATTGATGTATCACTATCGTTAATTCTTCTCTATTGTATCTTATTAGAGTACATCAATTAAATATAATGATCATTTAATGGGATTTTTCGATTGGAAGAAAAGAAACTTTTAATCGACATGATAATAATTCAAGTATTTTTGTGAGTTCATAGAATAGAATATTATTGTACTTTTAAATTTTATCCATATTTTTATTTTACTTGACCTAGATAATTTTGTCGTAGGTGTTCAATATTAAACGTTATCATGTTTGATGTCAAAAAAAAAAAATTACATATGCAGTCCTTAAAATATTCTGTATATTTCTCGCTAAAGTTCAAAATAGTTTATAGAATAAATCTTATAGTTTTTAATTTGAGAATCAAAAGTATAATAAAAGATTGATCATTTATCATAATTTCCTCTATTGATGACAGTCGACAAATATTATATATTCTTTACAAATGATCCATATTAGTCTTTTTGGTAAATGAAAATAATTTCCGATCAATTCTTAGCTTTTCAGCTGCTTCTACTTGAAACTAATCAAAGAAAAAAGAAAGAGATTTATTTCCAATGGTATCTTTCGTGACAACTAATCATTATTCATTTGTTTTATGTTCATTAGACCATATTTACAAAATAAGATTGGATCTTGTTGAAGACGTTATAATTAACAATGAGAATGTTAGAATAAGATTTTTTTTTCTTTGTTCATTACTATTTCTTTCTATTATTGTATTTAGAATAAACCACACTATCGTTAATGTACAAATGCTCAATAATCGTATCACTCTAATAAATACGTCAAAAAAAAAATATGAAAAGAAGCCAATTAAAATCAAACTTGACTCATGGCCTATTGAATGCAATGAATAAATACATCGAATATAAAAAACAGACATTTATGTGTGTCTTCTTTCTTCTTTGTTCGATAAAACAAAAAAAGAAAAAGAAAATGCCGAACAATCAATAGATTGAATAAAATCATTTTCTCTTTGTTTTAAAATAAGAAAGAAAAGTAGATATATTCTTGTCAATGTAAGAAGTATTGTGATTTACAATGCGTTTATTAAACTTTTAACCTCGAACATGAAGTGTTAATGAAAAAAAAATGAACTGTAAACAATATCATTTTCGCAAAAAAAAAAACAACTTTAGAATGAAATTTTAAACGTTTATCTAGTATTATTATTACTATTTTTCTTACGTAGACAGAAATCTTAAAGATTAATACTATCCCTTGAGACTAATGCCTTTATCTATGATATTTTTGTTGTATATAGATATATACCAAGGTTGAATGTTTTACTAGATACAAGTCTTTGTGAAATGTATAGTATTAATATCAGATGTGAAATATATATGTCTACTATTGAGAATAGTCAATTTCGATGAAACTTAAAAATAATTTAACTACCTTCATTCAACAGCATACTTCGCTAGAAAGAAAGCAAGTTGAATGACCCTTATGAGACCAATCGAGCGACACACACACTCATATACACACGTATGCAAACATATAACGTATGTATAGATGTGCGGTCAGTAGCAGTCAATGCATAAATTATTCATTCCGGTGTTCGCACCCTATAGCATTAATGCTACTGTATGTTCATTGTCTGACTCTTTCTTTCTTTCTTTCTTATTCTTTTTATGTTGAATGTTCATAATACGATCAATATTATAGGGCATGACAAAATGTATCATCGTTTGTATTGCTTATATAGAATCAATCCGATTAGTTGACAGAACAAAAAAACGAAGCCATTCATGTTGTTCATATGTTAATACTCGGTTGAATTGACATTTATTTTGTCGGGATATATATATATATATATATATTTTGTTAAATTATAGGTGAGAATAAATGAATTTGTTATTTAACATAATACATATCTATTAAGTTTTTTCAATTTAGTTCTATTATTTTGTTGAACTATTATTAAGACATTTATTGTTTTTTTTTTCGTCTATATACATTAGTGGCCATTCTTTCTTTCTATTTTTTTTCCTTTATCGTCACCGTCCCTTTATTGTGTTAGTAGTTGCAACAATCTCAACCATTCTATACCTTATACATCGCAAAAAAAGAACGAAAATACTCTACTTTCTACCATTCTCACACGCATTTGTACATACATACGTGCATACGGAAGAAAGAAGAGAGAGAAACAAGAGAAAAGAGACAAAAAAAAAAAAGAGGTTCGTTTTCTTCGTCGCGTGCTTGTTCTTCATCAACTATATCATCATTGGTACTTACTACTCGTCTTGGATTGTTATCGTTATATGTTTTTAAACTTCTATTTTTTTAATATTTGAACTATCGTCAATTATATATCAACAATTATAATTATGATACGAAAAATTCGTAAAATTTTTCGTACACCACCACCACCACTACCACTACCACCACCACCACCAATAACAACAACAATAACAACGAATAAAAATGGAAATATTCATAAGATGAATAATTCTGAATCGACTTCGCATGATACATCTTACGTCAAACAAGAATCATCACCTGTTTCTAATCATTTAAATACAGGTAGACAAAAAAAATATATATAATACTCATATAAACATCGTATTTTTTCCCTTGTGTTATTTGGCTTCGTTGAGACTATACATCAAGGTGAATGTTTTTCTTTACTTTGGTAGGATTCTTTCTTTTACAATTTTATATATATATATATATCTTATTTATTTGTTTTGCGGAAAGACACGCAGCTAGTAGTCAGAACATTTGCCTAGTGGGAAAAGCAGTTTCAAGGTTAAAATAAATATAATGAAAACAATAAAGTGTTTTTCAATTTCCATTGATAATAAAACAACATTTATCAATGATGATTGATCGCGTATAGTTTTATTTAGAAATATATTGTTCAAATGAGTAATGAATAAAATTAAACACTTGTACGTACATCTGGAGATGAAAGTCAATCGATATGTGATACTCCTATACCTTCGTTTGCTATTGATCTATCTATTCTTCTATACTACTACCACTATGTATGTATAATATATGTTTGTATGTTCTATGTGTAAATGCATTTTGACATTCTCATAAGGCACATGTACAAGGATAGAAATAGTTATACTGTTTCGGTATGATCGAAGCAATGATTATGGTGATGATGATGATGATGTGAGATATTGATAATCATTAAATGAAATATATTCTTCGCTTTTGACATATGACGCATTGAAATGTAAAAAAAAATGCGAAATTTGTAAGAAAAAAAGAAGATAGATAGATACATGCATTTTTGCATGTTATTATTCTACTACGAGAGTGTAAACTAGAAATAGATGAAGAAAAGAAGAAGAAAGATGTATTTGTTTATTGATCAGCTGATGATGTCTAGAGATAAATGTGTCAGAATGTTGTTTCTTTTTTTTATTAGATATTTTCTTATGTAAAACTATAGTAAAAACGATTTTCAATTAAAAGAAAACAAACTTATATCTACTGAAAGACAATTTCTATATTAAATGTCTAAGGAATATGATAAATCTATTTAAGATAAAAAAGAAAAAGATCTGGATAAATTTATTTAATTTATACTTCTATTAGAAAAAACTTTTTATTATTATTATCATATGGATTATTTTCATAGCTATCATTGAATATATATTGATATAATTATTTTTTCAGATTTCTTATTTAGTCATCTTCATGAAAGATCATGTATTTCCAGATGCTAAAGGTATTAAACTTCGTAAGTGTGCATGTAAATATGTCTACAAAGTGTAGTCTGAGTATTTAAAGTTGGCTATTTGATATCCATTTTCACCATTTTTTTGTCATTATATGGATCAGAATCGGATCAATTGACTAGTCAAATGTATATACATGCAAGTTACGATTTATATGTATGATATACTATCATAGCTCCAAGCTACCATACACATGGAATAGACGAGGCAATTGTCAATATGAAGAAATTTGAGAATCTATACAATAATCGTTTAGATTAACGTTGTTTGACAATGTTTATGTTTGCTTTTAATAGAATAGTTTTTAGAAGTTGATCAATGAAGACTTTGAAAAAGAAAAAATCTTTATGATAGAAATATATTTGATCGATTTGATAGAAAATTGTGTCATAATTGAGAACACATATAGTGTATTGAACAAATAGACGAACATCCTATATATATACATATATATATATATATATATATAGGAAAAAAAAGAAGAAGAATAAGAAAAGCACAACGAAGTGACGAGGCATGATAGTTGTGTTGATAACCTCTTTCTCTTGTCTCTGAGGGCGTTCACTATGTGTGTATTTAGAAAGAGTAAGAAAAGTCAAGCTTCGTCTTCTCCGTTTTTTTTCTATCGAGCAGACACAAAAAACCCTAGCATGCGTTTTGTCGTCGTTCATCGTCAAGTATAAACAATACGGCATAAATGAGAGAATGAAACAGAACACAATAATAAATCTTAGTCGTCTTACTATCGATTGCTTACTCTTTTTTTTTTTTTTACTAAACAATAATAACTATATAGTTACGTGTTAGAAGTAAAGAAATGCTATAAACATAATCTATTCGATGATCATTTATTACTTTCATTGGTAATTTCTTACCATAAACATATATGAAATGAAGAGACACACACGTAAACGAGGCAGAAAAGCTGCATCATCAGGATCAATACAACAAGGTGAGATTATATTTCGAGTAAAATTATTATTTTATAATAAATTGATTGATGATGATAAAAAAAAAGTACCTTCGAAACCAAATTTTATTGTTATTATTCTAAATAAAAGTTTGATCTCGAAACAATAATAATAATAAAAAAAAACAAATAGATTTTCAATTCTTTTTCTTTTTATTATTATTTCAAAGTTCAAGAAATGTTTGTACTCTAATGCAATTATTATTACTCTATAGAGTAACATTTGATTTTTCTTGTTAGTCATTGTACAAATAAATTTTTGTAAGAAAAAAAAAAAAGAGTATATAATATAATTCGACTTTTTTTTTTTGCTTCTTTATTTGTTAGTTATGCAAGTTATTTAAGTGTACTTTAATGATTGAAGAAGAAATATTTTCTTCGATATCTTTTGTTTTTTTATTATAGGCTTATCATCTCATCCCTATTTTAATTTCTCATTGTATATATAAGGATTAACTGTTGATTGAGCCCTACACACCTAAATATATCCGTTATAGATAAATTTATATAATCATTTCATTTGGTTTCTATTAAATCGTATGTATAATGTATATAGAATATTCCACGTATAGATACCTGGTTTTTTCCAGTTAAAATCTATCTTTTTGTTTTTCTATAATCATAAAACGAAAAAAAAAAAAGAAAGGGATATCTTTTTTTTTTCATAAACAACAAACATGTCTAAATCCATGACATTGAGTAAGCCCTAAAGCTAAGTTAAGTTTTTTATGTACAAACGTATTTAAATAAATGAAGGTTAGACATATGATTAACTTATAACAGTAGATTAATCAGTTTGTTTTTTTATATCCAGAAGTTAAAATCAACCAGCTGTTAAAAATCGAATAAATGATAACATACCGAATGTACATACACTATAGATAAAAAAAAAAACGTTCTTTTTTATTTTTTTTCTTCTTATAAAATATTAGAACATTTATTTTCTTTCTCGTACGGCATATAGTACGTTTTTTTTTCTCTTTCTCTTCGTCAAATTGTAGTATGTGACAATAGTGCATTACCTTGAAAACGGATGTTATATTTAATATATTAACAAAAAAAAAAAAGAATCAAATCTAAATAGTAGTAGGTTTAAGTCTAATAGTATCATTTTGGTTTTTTTTTCTCAATTATTTGTCATTATTGAGACAATGATGTGGTCGATATGGATATTTGTAGGATTTTTTCTTTATTATTTGTGTTATAAATTTTATACTTATATTTGGTACATCATCATAAATATCTACTATCTTCCAATGAGTAAGATTTCCTTTTTTTGCTTCTTTCTTCGTTTTGCTTTTATTCTTCCATAGCAAAAAGAAAAAAAGAAGCAACGTA
Organism: Rotaria sordida; assembly: GCA_905250125.1. Classification (NCBI taxonomy): domain Eukaryota; kingdom Metazoa; phylum Rotifera; class Eurotatoria; order Philodinida; family Philodinidae; genus Rotaria; species Rotaria sordida. The sequence continues at coordinate 32,122 of CAJNOL010001463.1, read as the reverse complement.
ACACATACACATATACATGCTCAAAGCATAGAATCGAGCTTACGCCTATGCCATAATATGTTTTTGATAGGTGAGTTGCAAACCATTCACACACACACATACACACACTATATATATATATGAGCTTCGAAATAGACTGACTCAATTCAATTCTTTGTCGTTGTTGCTGTATGCATGCGTGATAAGGTCGACATTACTCTCGGTCGTCGTACATTGTGTCTCTCTCTCTCTCTCTCTTCCTCTAGTTGCCCTTCATTCGTTCTTTGCCGTTCATCATATATGTACATACATAGGCGTTAGTGAGTGCTCATCTCTTTTTTCTTTTTTTTTTTTTATTATTCCCTGTTGTGTCCAATACAAAACAATTAGTATTGGTGAAAAGAGAAAGAAAGCAGGTAGCCAACTTGACCGGAGTCAGTGTTATTGTTGATGGACATGAATCTGGATAAGTTGAAGTTTGGTAAGTTGCGTAAAAGATAGTCTATTATAGATGATCTCTTATGGTGTTGACCATTCACATATCATTCTCTTGTCCGAATGAAGAGTATTTGATTACAGAGCGATAGTACAATTTGTTCACACTTAACCAATGTTCATATGGAACAAAAAAAAAAGAAAAATTGAAGAATAGTTCTTCATTTTCATATCAGTTATTCGATTGTAAACTATTTCAAAGGCTTATTTTTTACCCTAGTAATGGTCTGGTTTATTCTCCTTTGATAAGTACAAAAAAAAAAGTGCGTCAATATTTTGTCAGTTTCATTCGAATCTATGAATTGACCTTCTCTGTTTTACTAGAATTGAATAGAGGTTAAGTAAATATTTGTTTTTAATATCTAGAATCATCTAAAACAAACCAAATTCCATCAACAGACGACGTACAATATGCAAAAATGCGTATTATATCTTCACCAGTCTTTCAATTACGTGATATAATACGTGCTCTATTATCATCTTCTTCACCATCATCATGTAATCTTATTTCAACATTTTTAACCTATGGTCAATTATTAGGTGCATCATCAATTCATGGTTATCTTGTTGATCGTTGTTATGATACACAAACATTAATTAATGATGAATTTTCTTCTTATCAAGGTGTTGCATTATGTATAACATATGATATTAAATTAAGTGAACAACAATGGGAAGATATATTTGGTATACATGAATCAACATCAATTATATCGAAAACAGCATCATCATTTTTTCATTTAACGGATTTTTTATGTATATTAAGTGGTTCACGTGTCGTTTATTATGATCCAAATGAACGTATGATAAATGATGAACGTGCTTATGTATCAATGTTTGATCTTGAACATGATGATATTGAAATATTTCAAGATCAATTTTCTCCTTTAGATTATTTTTTATTAAAATCTAAAACATTTTATAATGGTACATTAATACGTTTACCATTACGTACAACATCAACAACACAAATATCAACAAAAATACAAACATTAGATGATATTAAACAACAAATATATCAATATTTTTGTTATCATAATTCATTAATTGAATTATTATTAATACAAACAAATTTAAATACAATTGAATTTGATTATACAAAAGATTTTCAATTATTTACAAAATTATTATCTATTGAAAAACATTCATTAGCAACTATGTATGATATTCAATCAACAACACAAATTATACATTTAACATTAACAAAATTAATTAATGATATTAGTACAAGGTTTGTAGAAAATTATTAAAGAAATTTTTTTTCAATTAGATATCTATAAGTTTATCATCAAAAATTGCATGACAAAAAAAAAATATCTATACTCATCGTTATATGATGTGAGAATAACGAATATTTGATAGTAATAAAATTGGTTGACAGTTTATTTTGAAATCTAGTCGACAAATAACGAAGTTATATATATATATTGACAATATTGAAAGAAAAAAAAAGAACATACTTTCAAACACCAATATAAAGACTAATTAGTTTTTTATTCAAAAACTGTTATTCTGAATATCACTACTAGTAGTAGTTAAAAATTAATCATTATATATCGATTACAAATTTAAAATCTAAAGATCAAGAAGATGATTAGATTTGAAAAATTCATCAAGAATATAACCAACTTTATATCCAAATCTTGATATATATATATATACACCATAACTAATCCATTATACTTTGTTATTGATATTGTTGTCGTTCGAATTTACTTATTTTTTCTGATTGAAAAAATTTAGTTATTAGAGGATATATTTTAGTCTTAAAGTTTTCTGTAAAAGATTTAGCAGAAGGTTTAGATCATTGTTGTTCAAGTTGAAGTTGTGGCTTTGTTTTATTTTGAATACTTCAAGCATTTGTTTATACTTGAAATAATTATTAATTAATGGCAGGAATAACTATGGTTCTTTGTCCTTCAAATCAGTGGTTGGTACTCATTAGAAAGCTTTACTCAGCATTGAAATCGCATTTTAACAACTGTGGTTGACATCTCTAAGCAGCTTTTCTTTTTTTGATTTGATTATTATAATTCTTCTGTGCAGACATTTATTAGGAAGATTATCCAATACAGTTCTTTATTACTTTTCTTCAGGAAAAAAATAGCAATAACCAGTTTGCACCATGCTGCTAGAGTAGCCTATTATCATCAAACAAATGTTCATTATAATTTAGAATCAAAAATGTTTATAATAATTTTGTTTCTCGATCTGAATGTAGAATTGTTGCATGATTTCTATAGATAAATCTGTATCTAATTATACAAGCATATCGTTAGTTTGAAATTCTATTCAATGAAATATCTAAGAAGAACTTCATATTATAAGAATAGAATTAGATTCTCAAACTTCAATAAGAGAATTTCTTCCCAATGGATTAATCATTTTTGAGTTGAAACAATGTGGATCACGTAAACCCTAATGAGTTATGAATATTCTGAAAAGAGTTCGTGCTGTTAGCTTATTCCCATCGTGATACTATAGTTTTACCGTATTTTTTTAATCAGAGACGTGATCTCCCTCAGAGACAATGAAAAAAATGATTTTCAGATTTTGAAATGAAACTTTACACAGAGAAAGATTTTAACGAGAATATTTTATCGGGAAAATGTCAGATCTTTTTATTGTTCGTATCTCATAATACAGTTATGGTAAAAGTGTACTTTTTACACTGACATAGTGGATTCGATGCTCCTATTTCAGTATAGAAGTAAATGAAAAAGTCTGAAACTTTCACCATAAACTAGACTATAATACAAAATTTCAGATCGAAATTCAAAAATCAGTTTTGTTGATGTTTCTGAAAGAGGATCACGAATTTGATTTAAAAATTACTGTAAAAATATATAGTATCTCATCGGTAATAAGCTAATAGCATGAACTCTTTTTCAAATCATTCATAACTCATTAGGATTTATACCATACACATTATCTCGACTCAAAATCGATTAATCAGTTAGAAGACTTCTCTTGTTAGATTTATATAAATCGTTAAATTTTACATGACGATTTATATCATTTCGAAAAATAAATATAGTTGCATTACTATTGATGAAAATGAGAACTTATTCTTGTAAGGTATCATTTTATTTAAAATTTAATCTCAAATAATAAATTTTTTTTTTTTTTTTGAAAATCAAATATTATTCTTTCCAAAAATTTTAGTGATGTATCTCGTTGGTTTTTATCAATTCATAATGATTATAATGAAATAGATAAACGTAAAACAGAATTAAAATTTTTACTTCCAATAATTCCACTTTCAACACCATCAGAATCCTATATATCATTATCAAAATCACATAATTATCAATCAATTCAAATAACATCATCACGAATATTATATTATTGTATATCTCCAATATTAAATACATTTCCTAATGATGATTTATGTACACAATTATGTCAAATAAAATTTCCTCAAGCATATGCTTTATTTCTAAAAGATTTATCACGTTTAATAAATCCAACAACAACAACATCATTATCAAATTTATCAATTGATCTTATTTGGGAATTAATGCCAGATATTGATGAACATCAACGTTTATTGAATGAAAATCAAAAATATTCTTTACAACAACAACAACAACAACAACAAAATATTCAATTTATTAATAATATTATACCTAATATATGGGAAGAAATAGGTAAAAGAAATTTTTGCCATAATCATGTAAAAAAAAAAACAAACAGAAACTATTCAATATTAAAATAAACACTTGAAATTATTGAGAATCAATTTCTTAAGTCAAAATAGATAAAATCAATTTGAAAAATATACGCATTAGTTATATTTTATAATTCGTTTGCATTCAAAAAAAAAAAAAAAGATTCATATTGAATAAAAACTTTCAAGTATTCTTTGGAATTAAGATGAATGTCATATCGAAATGAATAAGCTATTTCTTAAAACATAATCAAACGACCTTGTTCATCACAATAGAGTTTCTAAGGATTAACAAAACATTTGTATGATTTCTATATATTTACTATTCACAAAATAACAAAAAAAAAATTATATCTAATAGATAAGAATATTTGAAAAATTCTTGAAAAACTACGTAATTAAATAGTTCATTTTGAAATTCTATCATAGACGTAAATGAAGTATATAATAAATCCCATTAAGAAATCTAATTATAGTCATATAAATGAAATGTTTATATAATTAGATTAGTACTCCATTTTATTGACTGATCGTTGAGTGTTTTTTTTTTTCTTAAATGAATAATCGTCTATCAAGCAAAAATCCCTCGACTCAATCATGTACTTGAACGTTTTGTTTTTTTTGTTATTTGAATTAATGATAAAATATCCATAAATAACCTACTTTAATTATCTTATTTCTTATCAGATCAGCTTCACATTCTTGAAACAAGCACTTATAATCATTTACTAAACAACCAAATGAAAACAGAATTTAATATAATAGAAAAAAATAAACATTAAAAATTCTTATCCTTGAATTTATATATATATATATATATTTTTGTTTTTTTTTGTTAGGTAAACAAGAATTATTTTATTCTGTAACTGAAGGTTGGGGTTATGTAGCAATTGAAGATATGATAATAAATAATGTTGAACCAAGTCCAATGCAAGATGTTTTAACATATGTTTTTTCCGAAGCTAATGCTCCTATTGTAATATTACCTTCACATGTAATAAATGGTTTATGTAAATATTCAAATAAACATTATTTAAAAGTTATGACACCATTTCATGCATCAAAATTATTATCAGAAAATTCTTCTATAATTACAAATTTAACATTTGAACAAAAACTTTTATTATTAAAATATATTATATTAAATGATCCTGATCCTGATTTAGTACTTGAATTAGAATTATTACCATTAGCTAATAATACATTTATAACATTTCAAACAAAACAAGCATCAAGTATATATATTATTGATAATAATCCAGATTTTTTAAAATTATTCAATATAAAACAATATGATAGATTTTTAAATCCAAATATTGATGAAAATTTATTTAATAAATTATCATCAAAAAATTTTCAAGGTAATTGACATCTTGTTTTTTTTCGTTTATTTGATTTGCTCTTGATCATTACTTTTTTTTTTGTTTTCAATATCCTTTTTCTCTTGTTTCAATTGTCTGTTGCTACTTTGCCCTTTTTTTTTTTCATCGGCATCATCAGAAAAAAAAACAGAAGAGAAATCTCAAGGACAGAATAGAAATGATCGTAAAGACTTTTTGTTTTTGCTTCAGAGTAGTTATTTCTTCTTCCAACACATTTTTCTTTTCTTTCATGCAATTTGTGTGTCTCAACAAGTTTGATTTTTTTTTTATTCAAACAACCAGTATACGTAGAAATGAGTATGTGAAAGAGAAAGTAAAAGAGCATAAAGAAAAGAAAAGAAAAGAAAAAAGTGTCTCAGCGGAACAAACCGAGCGCTTCGACAACGACCGCAAGTGGTACCGCACACGCACACATCACAACGACAATAATCGTTACAGCACGTGTATTGTTTCTTTTCTTTTTTGATTTGGTTTTTTTAAAAAAAAAAAACGAAGTAAAATGTATCGATCACATCATAATAATGGAAAGGGAAATTTTTATGATCAATATACTGATAATACTCGAAAATCAATATCGACGTCATTATCATCATCATCATTGGAACGAGGTAATGAATAAGAAGTTTTTATTAAGAGAGAATATCAATGATTTTATTGTATCGATTTATTGACAGATAAATTAATAATGAGAGTACAACAAAAAAATATATATATATATATATATATATATTATTCTTCTTTTATATGTCAATAGAAATGTTGAAGGTATAAATTATAAGATGTTCGTTTTAGATGATAAGTGTAACGGTAGCATTTTTTTTTTAATTTATTATCCTTAACTGATTATCAAGGTTTAATGTATATGTATGTTATGCAGATGTTGAGATAATCTATGAGCATCAAATATTGATTCATTGTAACTGACTAGGAAATAATGATATCAATAATGATTTATCAGTTATAGTAGATTTTTGGCGGCAAATCGAGGTCGTCTCGTTGTAATGAATGCGCATATTGGATAAATGAAGAATTGAGGTCAGCTGTAAATGCGTAGGAGATTTTTTTGTTCTTTCTATCTTATCATTAAACAAGGTCAATCAAACATACTCAATTGATCATCATCATCATCATCGTCATTATCTATATGTTTGAAAATAAAATAGTAGAGTGTGCATGTGTGAATACAAGGTGAAGAGAGTTTGTTCATATGTAGTTCTTCTATCCACATGGTCAATGATTTAATTACTAATCCATATAGATTGATTATGTTTTAGTATAATTCGAGGATACAAAGGATTGAAAAATAGTAAAAAAAAAGGGAGTGAAGCTCTTTAAGCTTATCAAGTTCTTTCGGTTTTGAATGATAAGAGAAAAAGAAAACGAAAAAGGATAACATTATTTGAATGACAATAAATCTTGTATATGAATTGTTTTAATACTAAATAATGTAGTCATGTTTGACATTCGTGAAAAAGTTGAATATAAATATGAATTTTTTCGTTCGCTCAACAATGATCATAGCATGTAACTCATTTTTTTCATGATTACTTATATTCTGACATATAGTAAATATCAAAGTACATCAGTACCCCTCCTGTGATTTGTCAACCATTATTATTATTATTTTTTTTTGCTCTCGTTCTCTCTTTTCTTCTTTTTTTCTCTCTGTCTGTCTGTATATCGTCTTTCGTCCTATTACACTTCCAGCTCCTTCCCAAACAGTTGCAGTTCAGAATTCCACTCATCCGCTGTATTGAATGATTGCTATAGTTGGTACTTGAATACATATGCTTCGACACTTCTTTTCTTCTATTTTTTTTGCACGTCACACGCGCATGCATACAGACATACATTAATGTGTACTTTTTCATTAGTTATCGATGAGTGTTGTCACATCGGATACTTTTGAAAATTGATCTGTCAATACTAACGTGTGAGAGTAAAACAAAAAAAAGAGAAAAAAAAAAGGAAAAAGTCACTGCAAACAACGAAGAAAAGAAATAGATTTTTTTCAAGATATTATTACAATTATCATTATTACCAAATAAACAATACAATACAAGACGACATTGAAGAAGAAGATGAATATCAAAGTTTGATTTTGACTTTTTATTTGTTTATTATATGAAATTAATTTTCAAAATCAAATAAATATATTTTAATATTTTCTTCTTCTTCTTCAATTCTTATTTAATTGAATGGGTAATATGAATTGTACAGGAAATTCTTATTCATCCAAAAATTTCAATACTAATTCTCTAAATGATTATTCTTTATCAACACATATACATCAAACCAAAGAACAAGCTTCCTATTCATTATCACTTCCTCATTTAAAATTGAAAGGTAATGCATTTACTATTTTCTATCCATATACTTCATTAACAGTCAGATTCATAAGTGATTTTCAAGAGTTCTTTTTACATTTTTTTTCTCGACTACCACTTGAATTTGTATACCCACATTCAGTCTAATTGGACTTGATATATATATATATAAAAACGAAAAAAACTGAACATATATATGTCTTTGATTATATATTACAAAGAAAAAAAAAAGAAACGAATACCTACCTGAAAGAAAAGCGTGATGCAATCTTACTATCAAAGAAAAAAGAAAGAAAGCTTAGAGTAGAAATGTGTAATTAAGTGTTTCTAAGGGTAGAGTATTCAGTAGAAGAATGTATATATATATATCATAAAGATGTAATTCATGAGTTCATAGATCAAAGATTTTAATATTAAGTTTTCTCGTCTAATTAAGATATCTGTCGAATGTATTTTATCCAAATATTAATAAATCTGCGTTTCGAGTAGAATCTGTGGTATATATATATATAAAGCGCTAAACATAATGCGATGAAATGAAGGTCATCATTAACTAACAACTGTTTATCTGAGAAGCAGAATGTGTAATAAATATTTGTTAATAAGCACTTACAAAATAAATTCTTTACTTATTTTTTTTTGTTGACATAGTTCATCACAAACATGAATTTTTTTTTGAATATTATTCATGTTTGAAATTCACTTATAAAACGTATATGTTCCATTGGAACGAACCAGTCTTATCATATCGAATGTCTTTTGTTTTCCTAAAAAAAAACGAAAAAATCGTTAAAATGTTATTCCACATATTGTTTTCGACATAAGTTATGAAGAACTATTTAAAGAATATAAAAGACAAGAGACTCGAAGAAGAAAACTATCCATATATTGTTTGACGAATTGGTTCTTTTTTTTTTTTATTTAAGCAAAGATTTCTCGTAGAAATCTAAGGATACAGATTTCGAGTTGATGTCAAAACATAGCTACGATCTATCACTATACCTTAATAGAGTCAGATTATTGAAATTTCGTTCATATCAAAAGTTTTTATTCTTAAAGTTTAAAAAATCAACATGTTATGTTCGATGCATAACCATTTTTCCTCACAATGAGGAAGAAAACAAAACAAGAATTTTAATTTCATTGAGTCCTAGTCCATAGCTATCGTCCCATTTGAAAATTTCTCACGAGTTTTTTCAAATCTAAACCACCCAAGAAATTGTTGACACAAAAACAAATGAAAACAGAAATATATAGATGAAATAAAAACACGAAAGAGCTTTCATCATCAACAATCAAGTATTTTCTCTGGAAATTGTGAGTATGAGTGTTTCAGATTTGATAGGTCGCATCTCGTAAGAGAATTTTGTAAACAGAAAAACACTCCAACATCAACATTCACAAAGAGAACTACACTATAAATAGACTCACACACTCAAATTCTCCCACACGCAACCACACAAAAAAAAACACACATAGCAACACCGCAAACGTCCATAGTCGAACTTGAATAACTACAAAAGTAGTATTGTTAATCATTCATTCTATAGAAATTATCAAATTTCAATTAGATTTATTTTATTACAGTATTTTCAAAATTTTCTTTTTTCACTTCGCATGTAAAATTGAGTAGAACAGTGTTATTTGATTAGATTTAATGTTAATGAAGTACAGAATAATTTCACTAGTATTGTTAGTTCTCACATCTTTCCAAGCATATGTTTTAAAGTATGTTTGTAAGTTCAGTTTATTTTATTTGAAAAAAATAAGAACAAATGTTATATTTTATTAGAATGACTTAATTGCGAGACACCAAAGTACTTGTTAAATTTATTGAAAATTTATGTCGCATGATGACAGCATGAAAAACAATATTAACTTGGCAAAAATGCAGACGCACTTAATAGTTTATATCATTATAGTTCGATATCAGAATAAAATCAATTATCCAATCGTAATTAACAGACAAACCTATGTCCGATCATATGTTTTCTCACCAAAATATATCTTTTATAAAAAAGTCTATCGCGTGGGGACCACATATGAAACGTGAACACCCATTGGAATAGTTCACATGTTTCTTTTTGTAAAAGATATGTTTTGCTAAGAAAACATAGGTTTGTGTGTTGATTGTGATTACATAATTGATTTTATTCTGACATCGAACTATAATGATATAAACTGTTAAGTGTGTCTGCATTTTTGCAAAATTTATATTGTTTTATGTGTTGTTGTTATGAAAACACCAATTCTCTCCATAATAAATAAAACAAACTTAACAAGTGCTTTGGTGTCTCGCAATTGAGTCATTCTAATAAAATATGACACTTGTTCTTATTTTTTGTCAAAAAAAAATAAACTAAACTTACGAATATACTTTAAAACACATACTTGGACGAATGTGAGAGCTATCAATACTTGAGAAATTTTTCTATTGAATTTTTCATACTGAATGAAAAAAGAAAATTTTGAAAATATTGTACAAAAATAAATCTGATTGAAACTTGATAATTTTTGTAGAATAAGTGAATACATGATTAAAAGTACTATTTTCTTAGTCAATCGAAAATTTATTTGTAAGTTCAATAGTAATTAAATCTATCTATGAATAAATCATCAAGTTCTATCAAAACCACATATAAATGAATAACAAAAATTCCGCTCGAATTTTTACATTCATTACCTTTTATAATAGATGACATGAGAGAAAAATTCTTGTACACAGTACGTTTTCTATTAAGTAGATTAGAAAATCTGTCGTCTTTTATTTTTCTCGCGCCATTGAAGAATCTCAAAAAGCACAATACATTCATTATTAGTCTAGTATCTTCTAGTAATAAAATTCATACTTTCAAAAGAATTTAAACATTCTAAATCTTCAATGAATGTAAGTATTAAATCAACATTAATATCCAATATGTAATGAAGAAAAATGTTTATAATAATTATCTTCATTTGATCTTAATGTCAAGAAAAATTTTCTAATAAACACTGATAAATATCTTGTCGAAGTACAACAGTTACTAGATAAACACATCGATAGACTTATTGATGACGCATTTATCTACATAAGAAAAATCTAAACATCCAATAGAATAGAGATATTAGGTAAAGAAAAAAAATAATTACAATATCGAGGTCGAATACTACAATTCTCACGATTGATTCTATTTGTATTTTCAAGTAGATAGAGAAAGAAATCAACTCATCATATACATTGACTTTCTTTTTCTTATGTTAAGTATGATCATTTAATATTTATACACGTCAACAAATATCAGGCAATTTTAGTCTTATGTCATTAAGTATCTGTTTTATTTTACTATATTATAATAGGATTGTCCATAAAACTAGGACAATATAGATGAGAATAATGTCTATGATACATTTCACCGATTTCTTGACGAATGTAATAATCCATTTATTCCCGTAATATATATATATATAAAGAGTTTGTTAGTATTTTTGTTTTGTTCAATTGAACATTTATTAGTTAAGAATAATGGCTCGAAATTCTTTAACAAATAATCCATTGAAAGAAACAAAAAAATTCTTACCTCGTTGGAAGATTTCATCTTCAATGAATAATATTAGTAATCGAACAAAATTAGTATATCGAACTTGTCCATCATCATCATCATTCAAAATAGAGAAAAAGCAATTTATATATATTCGTCATGGTATGTGTCAGTTATATCAGTTTTTTCCTTCAGTTTAATTTGTCATTTGTTGAAAAAATAAACTTAACTCAAGGTAATCAGTAGACATAGCGAATACATTTTGCCTTCCCTTCTTTTTTTTTTTGACTATACACGTACGTACTTAATTCAACCAAAAAAAAACATTTACGTGAAGGTCATATTTTTTATCGAAAAGGGACAAATCTAGTACTATTTTGTTAAGAGTTTTGTTATTGCAATCTATATACTTCTGTCATAGTAAATAGATCTAAGTTTTTTTTTTCCCATAAAATCAATAAATCAGTTAAGGATATACATAAGTAGATTTATTCAGCTGTGAGTTGTTGTTGTTGTTATTACATTTACGTTCAATCAATTTTCTTAAATAACATGCGTATGTAAGAGATTACGTAAAAAAATATCGACTATGATTGCTTCGATAACAACTTCATTATGCTATGACATTACATCGTATGGTTCTACCGGTGTAAACTCCCTCCATTAATATAAGGGATAGTAAATAGGAAGAAGAGAAAAGTGAATGGATGATGGTATTATTCTTCATCTTCGTAATATGTCCTATACTCTTCTTTTGCTGTTCTCTTTTTACCTCACTCGTCCTCCCTTCTCATTCTTCATACCGTGATTGTAGCTTGAATACACATTCAATCTTTCTCTCTCTCTCGGTCGCTCTTTCTGTTTCGTTTTTTCTTTTACATTTATATGTACAGGTATTTTTCTTCTTTTTTGCAATGATGTCCCTGTACATACACTATCACTCACTTTCTATTACTTCTCTTCTCTACCACGCGTTTGTCATATAAAGAAGAGAAGAAAGTAAAGATTCGGTATGATGATTACGATCATCGTCTAGCCTGAAATACAAAAGTACGTCACATGCATACTGTATATTCGGATAGAGATACAATGGACTTAAGATATCCCTCTTCAATAAGTATGCCACAAGCTTATGATCTTAAATCAAATACTGCTAACAATAGTAATTTGTCAAGTAATATAAAACGTTCAACACCATTATCCAGTCGTTATTTTCATCGAGCTCCATTAATATTTCCTCGTTATTATCAACATCTTCAAAATCCACCATCAAGACATTCATCAACATATGTGGGTCCATTAAATCATCATCGGCCTCGTTTTTTATCAGCTTGGGATATTACTTCAAGACCAGTCATTTATAATTCATCACACAATATTTCTACAAATACTCCGATAGTTACAACAATGTCGAAATCAAATGATGAGGGTTCGTGTATCTTGAACAGTTGTATGTTTCATTAATTAGGTCTACATCAAATTGTATAATATTCATAACATGTTTTTTTTCCTCTCTCTCTCTCTCTTCTTTTCATTATATGTCTATATGGATATATAGATGTATGTCAGAGAAAATTTCCTATGGATTATTTATTGAAACAAACAGTAGGATCATTATCTGTTTGTATACATGAAAATTTTTAACCTTTAGTAATGAAAGAAAATTTTAGTGTTATATATGAAATGAATGAATATTTCAAAGATTTCTAACATTTTTCTTTCTTGTTGTTTGATCAATATAAAACATAAATATGTGGAGTAAATGTCAGTAGAAAACAGAAAGAAAAAAAGAAAAAGAGAAAAAGAACAACCTGTTACTCATCCTTGATAGATGTAATAACAAAAAAAAAAAAAGAAAAATGATTGTTCGTATTATATTCTGACAAGGTTTATATATACATATATCGATATAGAAAGAAAATTTCTTCTTTTCCAACTTCTTAATGAATCAATAAACCAGAATAAGATATGCTTTAAGCTGAATATTTATGCCCTACTATATCTTTTCTTGCTTTTTTTTGATTAAATAAGACCTTGCACTTAAAAATAATAAATAGAGACTACTATTGCATTGCGTCGTCCAACCAAAACATTCTACTCGTTGATTGCTTACTCATATCATTGTCAATCTTTAATCTTCTTACATTTTTTCTATCATGTTCACATAAGAGACGACGACGATGATGATGATGATGACGACGACGACTACAACGAAAACGAAAGCGTTGATAGAATCTCAAGCGGCGAAATCATATATACATGCAAACGTCTGATTGCTTTCTTTTACTTCTTTTTTGACAAGAAAAATGAATGAATGAGTAGTAGGTTCCTCATTATAGAGAAGGACATCTATGTATATATGTATGAGACGGTGAAGATGTATATGTATGTCGATTGTCAGGTACATAAAATTTTGAGCCTCTTTTTATTTCATCGTTCAACCAAGGTAATATGTCATTAAGCTTAATTGTAGTGAAACTTGGTTGATAATTTAAAAATATAGAAAGCATAAATTCATTTTAAATAATAATAAGTAATTTTATAAGAATTTTTGAATTCTTCAATACAGAAAAATTGTTAATCAAAAGAATTAATATGACAGAAAGATAAATTATTGCCTCGAATTCATTGTTCCTTTTTTTTTTTTTAATTTCATTTTGCTCTTTTCAAAAAGAAAGAAAGATCTTATTTCATTTCATCGTAATGAAAACGGACACTATTCAATCTTGACCTCTTATTGACAATTCTTTTTTTTTCTTCTACACGAATACACAGCTGTTGCAACCACAATTTTATTACTAATCAAACAATGTTAAAAGAGCAAAGAAAGAACTAGACAGACATCGAAATATTTTCTTTCTTGTATTGAATAAAGGTAGACAAAGAAAGACTATTGGGATTAATAAATCGATAGATCAAGAAAAGAAAAATGTTATTGACATTTGCTGACCAATCAACTATGTTAATGAATTAACTTACGGTACATTCTTTTTTTCATCTAAGATGATTACTAGGCATCAGCTGTTGTTTTATTCTTCAAATCATACATATATATATATATATCTTCATACATTTTCTTTCTTTTTATACATAGATCGTACTCAACTTCAAACCATGCCAACGAAAGATTTTGCAGATTTAGTTATGTTACCACGTGAATGGCGTCGTGGTGATGATTGTATACAATGGTCTAGAAATCATGATTATTATAATATTGTATGGCTTGAAAATCTTTGGAAATATATTAATGAAAAACTTCCAAATGATTTAACAATGCTTGAAAATACAAATATACTTTATTCACAACCCTTATCACGTCCATTAGGTGTATCAACATCAAATAATACAATATCATTATATAAATTATCAAAAAATATTGGTCTTATACAATTACCTATGTCAGCAACTAAGGATGATTTAGCTATACAAAAAGTTTTATTAAAATTAAATTTTTATTGTATTGAACCATTTCCTGATATAATACGTCGACATAAATTAATTGATGAATATGTACCACAATTATCATGTTTAGGTTTATTACAAATATTTAAATGTCGTTTAAGACATTTTACACAAATTAAAATTCAACATGAATTTAATACATTATTAAATGAACATGATATTAAATTATTACGACAATATTTATCAAGAATAATGACACAACAATTAGATGATTCAAATATACAATGTATTAAACAATTACCTATATTTGATAATGCTTATTTAGCTAATGATTTAAATCAACAACAACAACAACCATATTATAAATATATTAGTTTAAATAATATTTTATATATATATGAATCTGGAACAAAATTACCAATTGATATACAACCACCAAAACAATGTATTCATGTAACAGATAGTGATTCAAGAATTTTATTAGATAAATTAGGTTATGTTATACATGATTTTACACATGTTGCTCGTTATCTTATAACAACAATTGGACAACAACAACAACAACAACAACAACAACAGCAGCAACAACAAAATTCAAAGAATACAAATTTAAAAAATGATCAACAAAAAGCCGTATTTTTAGGTAGTTTGAATTGAATTTTTTTAATACTTAATATAATATAAATATCAACAGTTGTATCCTCTATCTAAGGCTAAAATTTTCTTTCTCAATTGTATATAGATAAACGAATTAGATTCTGATTTTATTTACATATTCGCACATATGTTGCAAATTTTTGAATATAATAATTAAAATTTTTGAAATTTTTATTTCGTTTAGGAAAATGGCTTTTAACAAATTGTACTAATTTAATATTAACAGATGTAGTTAGTCAAGATACATTATCAACATGTCGTTTATTTCTTAATCGTAAAGGTGAACTTTGTTCATGTCAACAAATGTTTGATCCATCATCATTTCAAAATAATAATAAAGAAAAATATTTAACTTTATTTGAAATTAAATATTTACCATCAATTGAATTATGTTCAATAAATGAAAATTTAATTTTATTAAAACATCTTAAATTACGACAATTATATGATATTAAAATTGATGAAATAATTGATATATGTGATTCAATAATAAAAGAATCATCATTAACAACAACTAATAAACGTTCATTAATGTCATTATTAGCTGATTTTATTATTGATATATTTAATCAAAATCAAAAATTAATTGACGATTATTCTCAAGCAAAACAAATTAGTCTTAGACAATATTTAAATAATACACCATGGATGCCAGTTATGCTTGAAAAACCACATGGATATCCATTGACACTTACATGGCAAGGTAAATTATTATCAATTAAAAAAAAATTATATTTCATTATTAGAATATTCATATCAAAAAAAAAAAAGGTCATATCATATTAAAATTATCGACTAAGGTCTTTTATGCTACGCAAATAGGTCGACCTAATTTAGTCGACAATTTAATATGTAATTTGACATTTAGTTACTATATAAATTTATAGAAATAGACGTCCATTTAGATATAATCAAAATTTCGAGAAGTGTCTAAGAGAAGCAAAAAATAGATTTGAGTAGAAGGGTTCGATGCTTTTTTTCAATACAAACAATGAGTTCGTTTCATCACATATGGCTCTCTAGAAACGAAAATACTACAAACAAAATAGAACATAATAATAGGAGATATTGTAAGGTAAATCATAGAAATGTGCCATGTTGGTGTAAATACTGAGCAGTGAGTCACCTACATAGGATCCACTGCACTACGAATTACATTGACATCTATGTTCACTGATTTACCTGACATATCTACATTATATGGATGTGTCAATACTTCAGTGAACACTGATCCAGTGTAGTCAATGTGTACTAACTACACTGAATCGGCAAGATCGATAGTCAGTAAATTGAAAGTGCACATCCATAGTAAATAGTGTTCTAGAAAATAAGACATCAACGATGAAGCCTAATAAAGTTAACCCGATATCTGAGTCTATGACAATATTTAATACTTTCTATTGTACTGTCTACATCTCATTATCACTCTTATTATTATAATAGTATATTCGTCGAATGCATCCTGAATTTATATGCGATCGAAAAATATGAGTCCAAAAAATTTGAGTTCCACAGGTCGTTATTGATGGAATATTTTACGACTTCAACTTCGATATTAGTTGTAGTTTATCGAAGAACTTCAATTAAGATGGAACCTAACCTTACAATTAGAATCGTATATAAATTTGCAATCAATCCTGATTCACACATTTGTCAACTTTTGTAGAACAGTTATATTCTAAAAATTTTTCTTTGTACATTTTCTATTATTATTCAACGAAAAATTTATATTTTCTTATTTATTTGTTTGTTCTTTTGCTTTCATAGGTTCAATTGATTCTCGTTATTCTTTCGTAACTCCTCGTGAAGCTTGTGATAAAACTCATGGATTTCTTATTGGTGCCATAGCACTTATTTCTTCTCTTGATCTTCCTGAATCATTTTATTCTTCAATACGTTCATCAACAATAACAACAAATCGTATGTTACTTGATATGCGTGAAGTAAAACTTGATTTATTAATAAAACAATTAAAATGTGTTGTTTTATGTTATCAAAAACTTTCTCCACAAGAACAAAAAAATGAAACATTTGATTATTTAAATGTATGTAAACATCTCTATGATACATTATCATGTTTAAATTGTCCAAATGATATATTAAAAGAAATGCGTTTATGTGATTTAACAGAATGGATATGGACTGGTATAAATGGTTTTTCATCAACAAATCATATTTATCTTATTGATAAAATTCATCCATTAGCACCATATATACAAATTCTTCCATATGAATTATATAGTTATCGAAAATTTTTTGAATCAATGGGTGTTAAATATTTACCTGATGCATCAAAATTAGAAGATTTATTACGTAATCAACAACAACAATCAATTGATGAAAATTTATTTAAATGGATTAAAGAAACTTATACAAAAGATCGTCGTTTATTACAATTAATTAATGATTTAGAATTAAAATATAATTTAAAAGGAAATCATAAAATAAAAAATATTAATGATGATCAAACACGTATTACATTTTCTAGTACACTTGATTTATCTGATGATAAAGTTTATCTTTATTTAACAGGTAAAGAAAAATAAAATAAAATAAAATAACAAACAAAATAAAAAAAATTAATTTCTTTTTTTTTTATTAAAGATATATTTAATCAACAAACAAATATTAAAGAAACAGTTATACAAGCATTAACAACAATATCAAAAGAAAAAAAAACTCAATTATTAACTGAAGAAGATTATTTTATACGTAAAATGTCTGGTAGTGAATATCAAAAAAATTTATATGATCATTATCGTGCATATAATGATTTACTTTTACCTAATTTAAATGTTTTACCAAAAAATGTTAAAGATACATTAGTTTTATTTGCATTAGATCATGCCGATAATACAATGTTAAATATATTAAAACAACATTGTTGTATACCATGTACACCGAATGGACGAACATTAAATAAACCATCAAAATTAATACATCCATATTGTCGTTTAGCATCACTTTATTCTGATATTGATTCATTATTTCCATATGGTGGACAAGATTCATATTTAAGAGAAGATCGTTTAAATGTTTTAAAATTACTTGGTAAGATAAATCAATTGTTTCATATTTTAAAAATTGTTTGTTCAATCTTTCTATACAATTAAAATTTAAAATAGAATGTAGTTACATAAGAGATTATTTTATTCTATTTATTTTGAGAAAAATTTATTCATCATCGTTTTATTTAATTCTCTAGAAATACAATAAGGAAATAGTTCATATACAAAATAACTTCTATCACATGGATTATTATGGTCTGAAAGGATCTGAATTTTTATCTTTATGCTTCAGCATTTCTTTTCTATTGTGTTTCAGCAAAAAAAATATTATTCACAAAAAAAAAGAAACAACAACTTTTAGTTTTTTTTTTTTAATGTCATATGATAAAAGTAATAAATGCTATAAATAAGAGATCTTTTCCGGTTCTTTGATTGAACGGTATGAATTTTTCGGAACACTTGAAAGTTATTCTCTATTACTTAATAATATGAAAAAAGACGACTTTCAGACTATCTGGAAAAATAACTCGGACAAGAAATTTTCTCGTTTTTTTGTGTGTGTTTGGATATTATTCAATAAAGAAAATGAAAACGAGACTTGAAAATAGTTAAGGTTATAAATATATTAAAACTCTCATGAAAGTTTAATAATACAACAAATATAATTTGTGTAGAAAATATCAAAGAATAGAAATATAGATAGATTTATTTTTATGACAAACATAAATCTATACGAATTGTTTCTGTTATATGTACAATTAATAATCATAGACATAGTTTATCTGATATTCAATCTTAATGGTACATTAATCGATTTATTGTTAAAATTTTTTTTCTAGGTATGAAATGTGATGATAATCTTGTAACATGGCCTGAACTTGTTGAACGTTGTGAATCAATTCAACGTATGCGTGATTATGATCTTGCACGTGAACGTTCATTAGCATTACTTCAAATTCTTAATGATATGTTATCCATGTCAAATACAAATCCTACTCGAGTACTTGATGAAAATGATGAAACATCATCAGATCGTCGTTCACGTCAAACAACATCAATATCACGTGATAAAACAACAAATAATAATTTATCGAATTGTTCATCATCATCATCATCATCATCAATATTTAATACACATGAACTACTTCATGATAAAGAAGCTCGTACACGTGCATCATTACAATTACGTGATTTAGCATTTATACCAATAAAAACACGTCCAATAGAATTAAATGGAATAAATTTAACATGGATGGGTGATAAATATTCTAAACGTTTATTTAAACCAAAAGATGTTTTATCACAACAATATGAACAATTAATTTGTTCAACATGGCCAATAGCTGAACAAACAAAAAATAATCAAGAACAAATTATATTAACAAAACAAGTTGAACATTTTCTTGGACTTGATGATACAACAAAAATTGAATTAAAAGATATACTTAAACAACTTGATGAAATATCAAAATTATCAATTATTAATAATTCAAATTTAGTTACATATAATCATCAAATAACATCAAAATATATTCTTGGTAAACATAAAAAAATATTGTTTTCTTTTTTTTTTTTTTTTCAAAACAAATCTTTGTTTTTTTTGATTATTATAGATATGTGTTATACAATATATGATTATATTCAATCGTATTGTTTTCCTCAATTACAACAAACAAATGAACAACAAGTATTTGAATATCGTTCATCAACAATGACATCAAATCAATTAGAACAAATAATATGTGATATACGAGAATTTTTTTCTCAACATCGTTTTATTTATTTTACTGATTCATCATCAATAGATACATATTTATTTTTATCATTAACACAATTATTATGGCAATCACCAAATCGTTTTTCAACAACAATATCATATCATTTAAAACCATATTATTATTCTATACCAATATCATTACATAAACGTTATAAATATTTTTTTCAAGATTTATTACAAATTAAAATACAACTTGATGGTAAAGATCTTTTAAATATAATTGAACAAATTAAAAAAAAATATGGAACAAAACCAATTGATAAAGATGATTTAACTTTATTACAAAATATCTATACACTTTTAATAGAACAATATTCAAATATTTTTAATACAAATATTGATCTATATTTACCAAATGTTGATTGTGTTCTACATTCAGGTTCACATTTATTTTTTTATCCATTTGAACGAGAACAAATATGTAAGTTAAGAATACAAAAAAAAAATCATTTTGTTGTTTTCTTTTCCTTTTCATAAATGAAGTACTTCATCCATAACACATAGTATATTTTTTTCACTGTTATATGTGATGTAATATAAGATCATTGAAGATAGTTAATTAAAAAAAATATAAAATCTATAACATACCTAATAATGATGATCATCATCTTTGAGATGTATTTCTACAATCTTTTGATTGAATATACAATACACATGCAAACATGATCAATAGTGGTTTTCATTATTATTGCTATAGCCTTGTCATCATCATTATTACTTTCTTTCTCGTTGTATTTGAAAGTAAGAATACATTTCTTCTCTTTATTCTGTTTGTCATCTTATCGTGCCTGAAGCTATCGACACAGAATTGGCGTTGGTTGTTGTGGTTGCAATCTAGCCGCCTTTAAAGACATCATCGAAAAGAAAGAAGTATATTTTATATGCTGTTGTTACGCGGCTTCAAAACGGCAGGATGTCATCGACACCACTAAAATGCAGTGATCATACAATTTACTTCAAATTTCCATCTAGAATAAACTGTAAAGAAAAAAAAGAGTTTTCTTTTTTTTTTCTTCTTCTTGTTCTTTTTTTTCCTCTCTTATTTATCAAATCATCGAATTTTACTCATTTTTGTCGTTTATCTACTGTTTTTTTACTTTTAGCTTACCTGTCTTTTTTTTTCTTTTTTTTTTTTTGGTATATTTATTTTCGTTTTATAAATATATATGTTTTTTTTTTTGCTTAGCGTCAGCTTCATCTCCCTCTGCACAAGACGAACATTACGTGCATCCATCTGTTGATAGACGTGTTTGCGTCAAGGCCGGTGTTAAACCCCGTAAAACTCCAACAATTACAGCAACAATATCATCAACATCATCTATGAATAATAATTCATCTAAAAATATTATGAATAATACAACAACTAATACAAATTCTACACGTTCATTTCCAAAAATTTTTGGTAATAAAAAATTAGAATCAATATTAGCACGTCTTGATGATCCACATATAAATCCACAATTAGTTGAAACAATGGATGAATCAAATCCAAATATTGTTTTAGAATTTCTACTTGAATCAAATAAATATACACAAATAACAAATAATTTATCTGATGATGATATTATAATTATATTAAAATATTTTAATGATTTTCTAATACAAGGTTATCAAGGTAATTTTCAAAAATTACGTGAATTAAAAATTTATAAACCACTTTGGGGTATTATATCAACTGATGATAAACAACAACCAATACAACAATGTTGTTCATTAGAAAAATTTGCACATGTTTATATATTAAATGAAGAATGGTCAAATTTAATTCGACGTTCATTTAAAAGAAATTTTTTTACTGAACAATTTCATGAAAAAAAAACTGTTTTATTAATGCAAAAAAAAATTGAACAATTAAATAAAATTTTTACACATATACGTTTTATAATACCATCAGATATGGAAATATTTATACAATTATGTTTACCACATTTTAAAAAATTAGATGTTAAATCCCAAGTTAATCTATTAAAATATTTTATTGATGATATTGATGAAAAATTATTTCAACATGAAAAAGAACAATGTAGAAAACAATTACATGATCATTTAGAAATATTTACACAAACAACAAATAATAATATTGATTATTTACATAAAACATCAACAGGAATCTCAAGATCATCGGTAAAATAGAAAATTTTTGTTTTATTTCATTTAATTGTTTTTTTAATATTTCTTCATGTTTTTTAGCGTGATCCACCAGAAATTTGTCCAATCTATGAATTATATGATCCAAATATAAAAAATATTCGTTCAATTTTAGGTATTCATCATTTTCCTGATGAACAATTTCATACTCCAACAATATTAAAATTTCTTAAAGAATGTGGTTTACGTTCATATATTCCAACTGATAAATGTAAACAATTAATGGAATCAATTCAACTTAATGTTAAACAAGAAGGTTGGACAAATGAACAACGTAAACGTTCAAAATATTTATATGAACATTTATTAATAAATTGGACACGTTATGATAATTCTATATTAGATTATAAATTTCTTGAGCCATATCAAATGCATATTGAACATAATGATTTATTACAATTACATGATCAATATATGAATTCAAATGAAACAACAAATGATCATCTTCGTTATACATGTATTAAATTAAGTGATGGTGAATTATTAAAAGATGCTAAATTATGTTGGACATCATCATATTTATTACCAGAATTTATTTGTCTTGAACAATATAATGATATTAATGATAAAAAAGAACCTATTGAACAAAATGCAATAGAATTTTTTAAATTAAATAAAAAACCAACATATTTATTAGTACAAAAAAATTTAATAAATTTAGCAAAAAAATTTTCATTAAAATATCATAAAATCAAGTTCGTTTAATTAAGATGATTTGTTTTTCTCTTGTTTTTTGATCGAAAATTTCCCCTTTTTTTTTTTTAGTGATATAAAATCTCCTTCAACAACAATGTCTCAACAAAATATTGATGATTTATTAATATCTGTTTTAAAAACTATTTATCATTATTTTCAATATGAAACAAAATTTGAACGTCGAACAGATATATATAAAGAATTAGAAGATCAAGAATGTATTTATTCACGTACACGTCGTCAATTTTTACAAGGAAAATATTTTTGTATAAATTTACCAATAATAGATGAAATTCCACCATTTTTATTTTCATTAGATAAAGATTTTTATGAATATAAAGATTTTTTTCTACAAATTGGTGTTCAATCTGAACCACATCCTATGTTATATGGTGATATATTAAGAAAATTATCAAAAGTTTGTGATCAAGATTATTTAAATTCTAATGAATTATGTAAATCTTTAAAAGCAATGGAATGTTTTTTTAAATATTTATCTACAAATACTAGTATTAATTCACAAACAAAATTACCTGGTAAGATTGGAATGTCTTTTTTTGTAAAAACGAATATATAAATAGATTTCAATATTAAACAGAATTTTTTTCATATATGTTTCGAGATAGTGTTTCTTTTTTTGAAATAGATAAAAATAGAGATACATAATTTTAGTTTATTGATTACTGAATTCAATATAGCAAATGCATATTGATATAGCTATAAAAATGACATATGGTGTTTTAATGTTATAGCGAACGCGGATATTAACGTTTCAGTACATATTAGTGCAATTAGTATCCAGGTGGACTATTTGTTTGATGACTCACTGTCAATATTTATACAAACACTTCACATTCCTAGATAGAAGTACAAGGTTAAACGATAAATTATGTTCGACATATGGGTCATGCAATATTCTTTTTAACCTGCATGTTTATAGCATATGAACTTATTATTAATTTCTTAATTAAAAAAAAAAAAGAATTTACTTTTGTTTGGAAATAGACATAAAGAATTATTGATAAGTTATTACATGAAATGCATAATTTAGACTTCATTATGGCATAATATTATTTTTTTCTTCTTGCATATGACTTATACTATTGATAAAATGGTTAATCGAGGAAACGTTTTTAATAGGTCAATCGTTTTCTAACCTATTTGATAGTAGTTTATCAACTATGCAGATTTCGAATTATGCGAATGAAAAATATCCTTAGGTCTTCAAATGTTGACGTTCTAAACTAATAAACATTTTGATAAAATATTTGTAAATTTGCTCAAATTATAGAATCAATTGAGTTACATATAAAACATATGCGAAAATCTAAGAAAATTTTTCATACTCATATTCAGTATCAACATGATCAATAGCCCATAATCTAATAGCTTTGACTAAAAAAAAACCTATTGATCGGTTGAAATGATTTCCTTGTCAATATTAACAGAAAAGTGCAATGGTAATGAACAGATATTTTAGTCTTAATTCAATCTAAGTTTAAATACAAAGAGAATTTTACCTTCATAATAAATTTAGAAAAAAAAAACTTAAACTAATCTGTCAGATATTGTAATATATCATAATCTTCTTCAATATTTTTACATTGAGATATGTATATTTGTTCTTTTTACTAGGTCTTTATCTTGTATCGAATGATTTTAAATTAGTCAAATCCAGTGATATTGTTATTATGGATGATAAAACAAAACTTGATTATATGACAAAATTAATTCATGATAAATTTATGTTTAATCCAAATGAACGTGTTCTTAAACTTGATTCAATATCATCATCAACATCAAAACAACATAATTCAATAACAAATGTAAAAGATATTATTGATAAAATATTTGTTAGTCAACGTCCAATATTATTTACACAAAAATATGAAGAATCATTTTCAATAACAATACCTGAAGATGAAGAATCTCATCGTCAACGTTTTCTTTATAATCTTGAAAGAAAATATAATCAATTATTATCATCAAGACATTTACATCGTTGTATGGCACGTGTTATAGCAAATCATGTTGCAAGACAACCAAATCCAAAAATAATTTTAATGGATGATGTTGAAAATTTAATTCGTCAACGTTTAACATTTATTAAAGTAACATGTGTTGAATATCTTGAAACAAATTTAATTTATAAAAAAACACAACAAAAAGTTGATCAATCTGTTGATGAAAAAGCTGTTTATTTAGTTGCGGAAGGTGAAGAAAATATTACATTATATATTAGTATGAAACATACAGAACAACCATATTTTACATTATGTTTAGCACGTGCATTAAGTCCGTGTTTAGGTTTATCTGAATTACAATTAGATAATTCTGTTATGGCTGCATTATTAGCAACAACAATTGGACAAATGTCAAAATTATTAAATTTAGTTAATGTTGCTGATGAAGAAAATATTTTATCTATACTTAAATTACAATATATACCATCACCAGGTAATGTTTATGGTGATGATATTGAACAATTACAAAAATTTAATATTGAACAACATCAAATATTACCAGGAGATTTATGTGTTTATCGTGTTAATGATTTATATATTTATTGTGAAGTTGAAAGTATTATCAAAGAATATACTACACATATTGAAAATGATCGATGGTCATGGAAAAATATGAATTCATCATCAATTATACCATCATATGTATTTATATGTCGAATTAATGATGGACAAGAAACAGAAAGAATTGAAGCTACTAATTTTTATGTACTTGAACATTGGTCAAGAATATTTGATGCTGTTCATACAAAACCTGTTGATGAAAGAGAATCATTTAAATCATCAACAACATCAAATTCAACAACAAATACACAAGGTAAATTTGAAATAAAAAGAAAAATTCACTATTATTGTTTATCAAAATAAGAAGGATTTGAATGAGATATTTATGTGCAAATCTTTAATATATTTCTTATGCTTATAACTTAATGCTATCGGTTAGTGTATAATGACGTATTTATTCTTATAATATATCATATGTAGTGACATTCGGTCTCTCTCTCTCCTTTCTTTATTTTTATCTTATATATATACTAACTGTGCGTGTGTCGTCTATAGGAAAAAGTGGTAGTGGTGATAAAGATAAATACAATGATGAAAAATATTCTTCTTCATCACGACGTACAGGAAAATCAACAAATGATAGTACAGGTTTTACTAGTGATCCAGGTTTTACAAATGGTTTTGATAATACAAAAACTCATCGTCAAACATCAGCTGATAGTGATTCATCAAGTAATATAACATCAGAATCTCAATCCGAATCTGAATCAGCACAAACAACTGAACAAGATCTTATTGATAAAACTGAATTAGAATTAACTAAAACAGAAATTTATAATGCTGTTCGACAAGCTTATCAATTAACTGGACAAGAACGTAAAAAAACAGTTAAAAAATTATTATTAAAATGGCATCCTGATAAAAATCCCGGTCGTGAACGTTTTGCTGCTGAAGTATTTAAACATTTACGTAAACAAATTGATCATTTTGAAAATGATCCATTAACATCATTTTTTAATACATTTAATAATTTTCATCCATCACCATTTTCAACTTCAGATCCAAAATTTAGTTGGAATAAACATTCAAATACAAATAAAACAAATCATCAACATTCATCATCAACAACAACAACAACTGATGATCGTTTTAGTAGTTTTGATAATTTAAATAAAGATACAAAAGATGATACTAAACGTAGTTATCAAGATATACCTAATGGAAATAATAAAGATACAAATGATAATAATGATATAAATGGAAATACAAGTAAAAGTCGTTTTAGTCCACATCGTTCGTCGTCATTTCGTACAGCACGTGAAGAATGGCAATATCGTCGTCAACATGGTTTTCAACGACGTCATGGATTTTTTAATACAACTGAAGAAAATTCAACAACGAATAATACAAATGGTACTAATGCTCAATCATCATCAACAACAGGAGGAAGTAAGTTTTTAGCTTTCTTCTCTTCTTGCTTTATATCTTTATTTAACATATTTTATCGGCACACGCACAACAATTGTTTTTTTTTTATACACATATTTGAAATATTCACTGTTAACAATGAAAATTTAACTTTCGTTTTTTTTTGTAATAATAGAAGAAAGTCCAAATGCACGTCGTAAACGTAATTATCAACAATCAGAAGCTGATCGATGGCTTAAACAAGCTCAACATGATCTTGAAAGTGCATATAGTGATATGCATTCACCAACTAGTCAACCTGCTTATGATTGGGCTTGCTATAAATGTTATCGAGTATGAAATTAAATAATTGATAAAAATTAAAACAGAAAAAAAAAGAATTATTTTTGTCATTTTTTTTTTCTTAGGCGGCTGAAAAAGCATTAAAAGCTTATCATTATTATAAAGATACAGGAAAAAATATGACAGCTGACATTCCTGGTTTATTAATTGGTGTTGATAATGACGTTAGAGAAATAGGATATAAATTATATAAATGGATTGGAGATCCAAATCGAATGCAGTATCCAAATGCAGCAAGATTTGCTAAAATCCCAGCTGAAGTATTTACTGTTTGTAAGTTTATTTTATTTTTTTATGTTTTCAAATTTTGCTAGAAATTTTAGAAAAAATAGAAAGATCTACGGAATAAATCGTGCAAACTCTTAAAGTAGAGTTTTTACTCTATCGTTCTATATAAAAAATCTTTGTTCTAACAGTTTTTCTGTTGAAAATTATGCATTCTTTCTCAATTAACGAGGTAATCAATCAAACTGATAACAAGTGTTTAAACTCATATTAGGTCTACAAGGGCGTCTTGGTGAGAATAGCGAAAATCCAAAAGAGTTTGTCTCCACGAGCTTTTGTAGCCGAGTTATGATTGTTTTACTAAATTTTCGACTCAGCTCTAGATGTTTACTGAATTTGTTTCGATCTGAAATTTTGCTCATAGATGAGTCTAATGACTCTTAGAATATCTTGAAAGTTTCAGGCGAAAAGAATGTTCCTTTGTCGAAGTATTGAATTTTCAACAAAACTTAATTTTTGAGACATATCTATGGTAAATAACGTTTCTTTTTTTTTTTTTGAAAATTTAATATCTCGACAAAGGAACATTCTTTTCACCTGAAATTTTCAGAACAGTCTTCGAATCATTCGATCTATTTATGGGCTAAACTTCAGATCGAAATCCTTGTTTTTAATTTTTCATTATATAAATCTAGGTTAAAAGTTCAGTAAAATGATCATAATTCAACATTAAAAGAGCCGTGGGAACGAACCCTTCTCAACTTTTTCGAGTCTCACCAAGACATCATTGTAGGTCCAATATAAGCTCGAACAGCAGGTATCAATTCGGATAGTTTCCTCGTAAAAGTTTTCCAAAAAGACGTGTTCAGTGTAGTCGTTAATGTGCATACCAGCACATTTTCAAATTCGATGAAACTTTCATAGAATGTTTTTCTTCGTCTGGGACGTCTACTCAGTTTGTACAAATGCTTATGAAGTGAGATACAAGTTTCAAAAAAAAAAAAAAAACTTGATTTTTAAAAGTTTTTCGCGTTCTTTTGCTTCAGAAGTATTTGAAGAGAGAAATAAGGACATATCTGGAATCAGTACGAAAAACTGTATCGAATGATGTCACATTTGAAAGAAAAAAAACGCTTTTTTGGATAGAAAATAAGTCGTGATATAATTATTTTGTTTTTAATTTTAGCTCAAGCTGAACAAGCAATTGAATATACAAAAGAATTATTAAAGAAAATTGAAGATATAATGTATCCATGAAAATAAATATCGATCAGTCTTCCTTCCTCATCTCTAGTCAGAATTTTCTACGATTTCTTACAGTATGCGCTCGCATTCATATTGTTGTGACGTATCGTTTCTCTTTTCTTTTTTTTTTCTTCTTTCTTTATTCTGTATTTTCCTAATATTCATGAGAGATGGTCCGATCATCTCTTTTTTTCTTTTTTGTTATACATTATTATTTTTTTTTTGCTGTTGCTGTTTGTTTGTTTTTTTTCTCGTTCCTTTTGTTTTCACACAAGCTTTAGCATTAGCAACATGTTTATTAACAAAATGAAAATAAGAGATGAGAGGGGATTGATGTACAGAAGTTAAATTTATATTTCTCGTTTTCTTTTTACGTTCTTTTTCTTTTTCTTTTTCTTTTTCTTACTTCATTATTAATAATACTCTCTAGTTAACGTTTACTAGTGATATGTTTAATTGTGTGGGATTGTTTTTTTCTTCTTGTCATACACTGTTTGAAATGCAGACATGATAAAGATGTTTGTGTGTGATTAGAAGAAAAGAAATAATAATAATACGTTCTAATGGAGTTTTTTTCCTGTTCGAGAGTGTGTCTTTGGTGATGATGTTAAAGTCGAAAAAATAAAAATAATAGGAAATCATTGATGTATAATATATTCTTTAACAATGAAATTATTATTGATAACTTAATATAAGTAGAGAATAAAATAATTGTTTTAGAATTAAATCATTCTTTTTTGAAAAATCAAAATTTGTATGATGAATAAAACTGATGAAAAAAATAAATTATGCTAATTTACTGTTGTTTGCATATTTATGATAGTATGAATGATAATAAAAACAGTCTTAATTCGAATTAAACAGGATTTATATTTAATGATGCAAATGGGAAATATAAAGATCATTATTATAACATAATCAAGCAATATTTTTGTCAATAAGTATTTAGAATTTAATTAGATTTACGAAAAAAACATTTAGTATATTGGTTAAATACACTATTAAGAAGTTAAAGAACGATACAAGTCTTTTATCATCATTGTGAAAAGAAAAATTATAATAGTGAATATATTGTTTTCCTCGCTGATAACAGGAAAATATCATTGAGAGTTGAACTGTGATTTGAACGAGAAAATAAATTCTATGAAACATTGATTCATACAAAGTTATGTTGATTATAGCCGCTCTATTCAGCATTTAAATAAAATCTTTACCAGTTAATCTTTGTTGATTTAATTCAATCAATTTTGTACATAGAAATATGACGAAATATCATCAGATAAGTTATGTTAATCATCGATTACCACGATTAGTAATTCTTGAAGTGATTAATCTATGAATTAATCATATCGATTTTAATAATCTCGTACTATGAAACTTTCAAAGAAACAAATATTATGTATATAACTGGTTTTGTCGAAGTTCAATTACATATAAAAGTTCAAATCTATAATGAATAAGAAATTCGACTATTCTTTGAAATCATATGTCAAATTTTTACATCTGTCAAATAGTTTCGAAATAATTAATAACTTCTAAATTTTGTTTTGTCGTCAAGTAGAAAGTCATTCTAATAAATTATATTTATCTTTTTTGTTTTTGTTTTTGAGCGCTGAAATTTTCTTTTATTCTATTCCTTATTGATTTTCAAATAACAAACAAATTCATCATTTAATATGGCTCGAAAAAAACATAAACCAACTAGCAAATCACCTAAAACACATGCATCATCTTCGGGTAAAAACAAGAAGAAGATTAAAAGAAAATCAGTTGGTCGTGGTGTAAAAAAACATGCTATAAAAAAAGCAAAAAATAAAATAAAAAAACGTAGTATTAAGAAAAAATTAGTTCCAAAAAATTCGAAAAATAAAATAAATTTAAAAAAATCAAAATCAAATAAAAAAAAATCTAAAACAACTTTAAAACCAACTGGACATAAAAATAAACCAAAGAAACTCCGTAAAAAAATTGTTAAAAAGCCATCCAAAGGTAATTTTAAACGATCAAAAAAACCATCAAAAGTCAATATTAAAAATTTAAATAAACGTAAAACCAAAAAAGCTTTTCAAGTAGAAGAAATTCCTGTTATTAAAGGATCAGTATGTATAAGATTGATTTATAATTTAAACATTAATTAATATTATTTAATAGGAAATTATTCAAGGTCGAAAACTTGGAGAAGGTGGTTTTGGAAAAGTTATTGAAGGTTAAATTATAAAAATTTAAAATTAGAAATATTTCTTTTATTTCTTATTTTTATTAGGTACTTTTCGAGGTCGAACAGTAGCAATTAAAATTCCTTTACGTAAAGAAGATTTTGAAGAAGCATTGTCTGAATTTAAACAATTACGAAATTTTCATCATCGAAATGTTGTTGAAGCCATTGCTTATTGTAAAGATCCAGCAATGTTTGGTAAAATACGAATATAAATTGTTTGTTTTCTTTCTTTTTTTCATACATATTATTTAGTTATGGAATATATGGCTGGTGGAACACTGAATAGTTGGTTACATGATGGTAATAATAGGTATATACCAATGAATTGGTTTCAAGGTGTTAGATTATTAACTGATATATCTCGTGGTGTAAAATTATTACATGATGCCTCATTACTTCATGGAGATTTATCATCAAATAATGTGTTGCTTATACGTGATCATACAATAGCAAAAATATCTGATTTTGGTACGGTACAAATGGTTGAGAAGTAAATATTGATTAAAAATGAAATTAAATGAAAATAAAAAAATAAAGTGAAAAATTTTTACAGATATATTAATGCATCATTAGCTGGTCAAATTGATGAAGCTGTAGGTGCATTTCGTTGGATGGCACCACAACGATTACGTTTTTCTAAACCTGATAATTATTCTGATGTATGGTCTTATGGTTGTATACTTATTGAATTTTTAACTCATCCTCGAAAAATACCATTTGCTGCAGCGAGTACTGCTCAATTAATTGCTAGACTTGAAAATTATGTCGAAGGAGACATAAGAGATTTACGTATAGATCTTGGAGAAATGGATCCAGATGCTCCACTACTTCTTCGAGAATTGTAAGATTTTACTATGAAATCATTATACTAATATATAATTTTAGAATGTATCGATGTTTAAAAGCAAAACGAGTCGAACGACCGGATTATGGACAAATTGTTGATGAGGTATTCATAAAAAGAATTTTTTTAAAAATCAATCTATAGAGAAAGAAATACTAAATAAACACATGTTTATTTTTGAAATATGATTTTTTTTTGTTTTCTTTTAGCTTGAAAACATTCATAATTATTTGAAA